>VWZT01008174.1:543261-557567 GCA_013397055.1 Pachycephala philippinensis
TTTTTTTTTTAACAGACAAACATCCTCACCTTTACATTGACTGCTTTACCATTAAGAGAAACATTCTCAAATTAATTTTAAGCAAAATTTTACTGTATGCCACATGTGCCATCTAGATAGAGGGTGTCTCAAATTTAAAATGAGAATCTGGGGCAGAAGCCACAGAATATACATTAAATAACAGAAATATATATATATAACAGAATATATACAAATATATAAATAACAGAATCTACATTAAATAACAGTGCCCCAGACACTGCAATCCCAGTACTCAGCGTGGCTGCAGCAGCTTCCCAGGAACCTCTGCATCAACCCATGCCCACCTCAGCTCCCCTCACTACTCTTGAACCTGTTTCTCCCTCCCTCTGTCCCCACGGCTATCCTCGTGTTAAAACATACATTTAGAAACTGGTAGCAATTATTCTTTCCAACAATTAACCTCAAATCCCGGGCCTCTTACAGCATCCAGACAAAATATTACTCTAATGTAATTAATTCCCTCTATTTCCTCTTTCTGTAACTCACTGCCTGTTTACAGCCAAGTTGCATCTTCTCATGTGCTTGCCAACAGCCTTCCTGTACCTCTGGCCACTGGCTAAATGATAAAAATAAACTCAAGAAAATTATCATGTACAAAAAATAGCAAAGCTGGGAATAAAGGAAGTATGTGAAAATGCTACACTCCAGCTTGCTCCACTTCTATGCAGGCTGATGGGGGATTTTACCACAGGTACTTTATCAACAGCTCTAGGGTGGCATAAAGGTGACTTAAACAGAAAGTTTCTTTGAAGCCGTTTGATAAATATTGAAATAATGGAGGAAATAAAGGACGTTAACTTCTAAAAGCAGGCTTGAAGCACTTTTCCTGGATGCTGATTCTCCTCAAATAGGTTTATACTTTTCTCCTGGAAGAGTACCAATCTCCAAAATAAATAAAGTAAATGCTTTGAGAGTAAAGTCAGTAGTTCTGGTCTGATAAATAGCAACATAAAAATGGCACCTTTGCACTCAGCAGATCTGCCTCTGGTGTGCAGTCAGGAGTGATTGCTGCTGACTGGTGAGATAAACAAGGCTCTGCTGCTTTCATGCTTGTTTGAGACAGGATATCAGCTCTATTGCTGTGCAGCAAATTGAATGCTAGTGTCTTCCATAAAAAGCTAAGTTCTTCATTAATTTTCAATTAGGTATCTGGGCACTTCTTGCTGCACCACTCAGTAGCAGGTAATGGGAGACACAGACAATATCAGAGCATGCTTTGCTCTGCACAAACTTTATGATGCGAAAATGCTCAGGAAGGGAGATGGGTCCGTGAGGTTGGGAAATGCTTCACTCAGAGCCAAACAGAAATTCCAACCTCGTAAAGCTACTTTTAAACAAGCACCTTCCAGATTTAAGAGCTGCAGTTTTTCTTTGTAGAATGCTACGATGAAATCAAACAAAAAGATCTATCAAGCAATTTTCACTACCAAAGTTCAATGTCACTGCAGGTACAGTACATAAAATAAACAAAATTTGTATCTGTGCATAAATACCAGCTCATCATTTCAAGGAAGAACATACACCAGAAAAACCTATTTGAATTTATGATGCTACCAGAATATGACTAAATTTTAATTTACAGGAGTGGTTGGTAAGTGATAAAAAAGAAGGAAATTCTCAGCATTCAAACTTGCAAACGACCACTTTCTAGAAACTATTAGGAAACACACGCTTGAAAGTGAGGGTCTAAAACATTTTGGGGTTTATTTTGACAATACATAAACAGTAATAGTGTTTGCTCTTCAGAACTTCAAAGTCACAGAGATAAAGATGTTTCTGAAAGAAGAAACAGATAGGAAAACAAGACCTGCTCTCAGAGCCGCCAAGGACTCACAGAAAAATACACCACCACGATGTTTTTACCATTATCTGACTTGAAGCTCCTGAAAACTAACTACTTCTCTTAAATCAAACACAGCATACATCGTATTTCCATCTGGAAGTGCTTGAATCTTTCTCAGCATCTCAGTAAGCATGATATAAGATGCTTTTTCATGTCACACTGGCCTTTTTCTCACAAAGTCCTCACAAAAGTCATTATACCAAGCCTAAAAATTCTTGTAAAGAAGCCAAGCAGTATTTTTCTCTTCTTGCTAAGAAGTTCTGCCTCAATGAAGTAGTGAAGGCTTTAATAAACTGCTCGTCTTAATGAACAGATACAGAGACTGAATTAATAGGCAATATCTCTTCTAGAAAAAGCATTACTGAAACCACTCCATTTGTGCCAGTAACTCTGTACGTGCTGTTGGTATGTCAGAGACATTTCATTTCATGACACAAAAGAACAAGTCAAGAACTTAGGTCAGAGAACAGTAACAAACCCACTAAAAGTTTCATGTTGTTACTGATAGAGCTTTTCGTTCCTTGCATATTTCAGATTTAAGAAGATGGTAGACATCAACAAAATATTTTCCTTACATTGAAAGAGTCTGAAAACGGAGCCAAAGAAGATCAGAGGAACTTTCTTTTTCATTGCATCTTGAGGTCAGACACTTTAAATAGAGGTTTTGGCACACAATAAAATAAGCTAAATCAACTTCTCTCAAATTCCTGGCTGTTTATAACTCGAGCTGCCAAGCCTTTCAGTTATGCCAAGCTTCTGCACGAATTAAACACAGCTCAAGTTAAGCCAGCATAAAAGGCTGAGCTGTTATCAGGTGAACATCAGCACAGCTGTCAGCTCGGGAGCTCCACAGCCTGAGGCTCTCAGGAGCTGTCTCTTGGCCAGGACTGAACCCTGCCAGTGCTCACCTGCAAGCCAAGGTACCTCCAGGGAGCAGAGGGAGGGCTTCTCCCCCTGGTTCACCTTCCTGAAATTATTTATCACCAGTGCTATGTTCTTCCTTACCCTGCTAACACCTGAGCTGTTTGAGCTGCTCAGAGATGTGCAGCGTGAGGCTGTGCCCCAGGGAAATCGCTAAGGAGCAATGGTACCACTGCAGGCTTGCAGAGCATCTCAATCCCATCACAGACCTGGAACAAACTGCATTGGTACAGGAGAAATTCTGGAATTCTGGGGTTTTGTGGAATATTTGCTTCCATGTGTTCCAAACATTCTGCACGCCAGAAACAGTTTTAGCAACTTATTTCCATGCACTTCACATGGTGGTGTTTGGTTTAAAAATAAATGCGCATTTAGGTGCAAAACTGCCGTGGAAGCAAAATGTATCCTTATTCTAGGATTTCAAAGGTGAGAAAACCACTTCCAGCTATCCCTTCCAAGGCAGGCTTGGGGTTATCCCTGATCCTCTGAGGCCTCGCACCAACTGCAGCTTTGTTAGTCCAGGCTGCCACATCCCACCCTTCTGAAACATTTCACATCTGGCTTCTTTCACACCTCCTCAATCAGGAAGTGCAGCACATCTTTCACCACAGGAGATAGACCATTTCTCTCTGTGCTTTGCTTTCTCTCACACAAGACTTTGCCAGCACCAGGCTGGTATCAGGAAAATGTCCCTTTGTATCCCTGACAGCCCAGGAGCAGCATCCTGTGCTCTCCTGTTTCACAAGGAATCACCAAGATGTGTATTTTTGTGCCAGTTCTTATTACTCAGGGGGAAGCCAGGGGCAAACTTTCAGAGTTTATCAGCAGCTGTTCCCTCAAATTTATGAACTGTTTCCTTGTTCAGGCTTGAGGAGCAGAAGCTGATAAATGCTGGCATTTCTCTACCTGCTCAACCAACCTATTGTACAGTTAACTCTTGTGTCTGTGCACAGCCTTCATTTGGATCACAGGCATACAATATAATGAAGAAATACATTGAAAATCTCTCACATGAGCCTGTCCATCCACACACAGCAGTACAGTGAGATTTTTTTGGTCCAGTTCTAAAAGCAGCAGTGCCTGGGCATCGCTTTATTGCTGCTGGTGCTGGCCAGAGCTCCTACCCTGTGGCTACACACGTTGTTTTGGCAAAGGCAACAGAGAATCCCCTTGGAAAGGGACCTGCCTCCAACTCTGCAAACACCACACACTGCAGGAGCAGATGGATTCTCACTGGACAGGTGCTTACCAGAGGGCACTGGTGTCAAACCTTTCATTACAGAAGAGATTACATAGAAAACACAGATCAAAAAATCAAATCCCTGGATAAACCTGGCACGCAGCTGATCCAGCTTGTTAAGAAACATTAAGGACATCAGCACTTGCGTTTCCATACTCCCTTCTACCTCCTAGCCAGCATCTTCTGCACCACTCTCCTCAGCAGCATCCTCTGTCATCACCTTTTTCTGCACTTGCCATGGGCAAACAGGTGATGAAGCAAAGCATTACACTCATAAACATCCCTTCAATGCCACCCCTCTGGACTTTAAAAGTCATTCTGTTACCTGCATTTCCAATCCTCAGCTGATTTTTGCTTTCTGAAATCACTTCACAAAGCCCTACAGGGCTCTGTGTTTGTTAAAACACTCCAGAAGCTTTGCCCATTGCTACTCTACACAATCCTTTAGTAAGAATCTGGCTACTGTTTTGGAGAAGTGATTGCTGAATATATACCCCACCCCACACCACTGCAAACAGATTCTCAGGGAGCTTTAGCTCTGGGTAGGCAGCTTCTCCATTTATCACATCCACTGATATGCTACAATGTTCTCACTTTGTATTTCTGTTTAGAAAGTTTAAAAAACTGTGTGTTCTAATTCACAAACAGTGTGATAGCTTTGGATTTTTCCAGCATTTTTTACTACAAACAGGATTAAACCACATTTAAGCTCAGCTGTAAACAGAGATTTTAGTAGGCACTAACAACTCAAGTAGCAAAATAAATAGCAGTATTTTTTCTAGGCTAACCCCGATGTTTGGACAGTGGTTTGGGATTTATATGACATGGTGGTTACTAAAGAATTCACATCTGTGCATTTAAACTGTCACCAACTTACAGTGCTTTTCCCTCTCTCCTGATCTGGATAAAAACAGAAAAAGAATAGTGCCTTGCAGTTCTCAGAGTTATCTCCCTGGCTGATCACAGAAGTGTATAACCAGACTGATGTTCTATTTCCAGCTGAAAATGTGTAAGTGATTAACAGCCCCCTGCACTTTGATACAGTGCTGAAAGATCTCTCCTTCTGAAGTAAAGACAGATCTTCTGTTTCTTTTTACAAGCAAAGGAAAAAAAAAACAAACAACCCCCAAGGAAAAAGAGATGGGAGGAGAAAGGGTGCTTTCAGTTATGTTTCCGCATGCCTCTTTCATCGCAACTTAAATTTGCATACCCATCTTTTCCTGAGAAGAGAAGGGGTGACTGGAAAACCACTACCCTGTTATATATTAAAAATAAAATAAAAAAAGAGGTCAAAAACTTTTTCATAGGCTGTCTACCCAATCCTAATGATGCCTTATGTTTTAGCTTTTATATTTTTCAAATGCTGCATTCCCAGTGTGTAACTCTGCAGTGTCCTGCAGCCTGGGAGCTGCTGCTCTCTCATGCTGAGACAGACAGAACAAAGCCTCTCCAGGCTGCTCTCCAAGGACACCCAGCCCGGCCCAGGCCCAAAATGTGTAACCCAGCATCTTGAGAAGGGGGGCAAGCTGAGGGGAAATTACATCAGTAACTAAAGCTTTAATTGGAGAATTAACCCTGATATGCAAATGAACCAAACATATAAAAATGTGAAGAACTTGTGACCTGGAGTCCATCTTGCGGTCCTTTTTGGATGTAGCCTTTGGCCTGCCCAGGGTGTACCTCTGAAGGCCTTTCAAATAAATACCCACCTTTATTCCCTTATTGCTGTCTAGTCTCTGTTTCTAGGCAGATTAACCTTGCATCACTACTCCTACAGAGGCTTCCTCAGTGCTCTTCTTCATGGCTGTAGCCCTGCACTTTCATTCACATGGTTTCCACTCACATCACTCTCCTTAAATTATGAGTAAAACTGAAAAACTGAAGGACAACAGAGGAGAGTTTATGAACACAAAAGGAAAGAGTCCAGCCTGGCCCCAGCTGGGAGTGCTGGCTCCCGGGGAAGAGGCAGAGACTAATTTCATTGCTTTGCATCCCTTGGGATTGAAAAAGAAAAATAAACCTCAAAGAGATGACATTTTTAAATCTAGCCTTTGCTGTTTCGCCCTCTTTAGTTACGTATTGAAAGGAATTCAGACTGGATGAGTTTGATGCAAGTGCCAAGTATCAGTGTAAATCCCAGCATACAAAGCATGGCAACAAGAAGGAAAAAAAAAAATTAACCTTCAGAAAGAGAGGGGGGGGGAAAAAGGAAAAGAAAAGAGAAAAGAGTGCAGTTATCCCACATGTTGAGTTCCTCAATTATTATTCAGCTACTTGAAAGCATCCACTTAGCTCATGTTCAGAACTTGTCTTTGGAAGCTCAGCAAGAGCTTTAGCAGTGCACAATAAATAAACACACAAGCAAAAATAAATGAGTTATCTTTCTAAAGCAAAATAATTACAAACAGCGCTGTTAAAAGTCCGGTGAACTCTAAGTAGCATTATTCCTTTGCACTTAAGAAATTTACACAATTTTTTTTTTTTTAAATAGAGGGGAGCTGACATTGTCTTTTTGAGGACAGGAGGAGAGGGAGGCTGGGTGCTGTGGAGAAGGCAATTGAGGGATAGAATAAACCCAAAAGTAGGACAGGCATCAGTGCTGCATCTGAAGCAGTCATCACTGCTGGAGCCTGGGCACCACTCGTAACTGAAATCATATTAAAAGGCACTCAGAGCCAGGGAAGCTGCACCAGGGAATCCTTCAACGTGACTCAATATGCACAGCACAAAGCTCTCCCAGATTCAGGGCATTTTAAAAATACATAGAAAAGTTCTAAAAATCCTCTCGCACACATCAAGTAGGGTTGTTTGCAATTTCATGGTTTTGCTGATGACAAAATGTTACTCTATTTAGCACAAATAATGTAAAATAAAGTATTGATGTATCAATATTAAACACAATGAACTGTGCAAAATAAATCAAAAGTGACAATATCAAGACAAGGTGACTAAGAACAGTTTTCTCTCCAAAATTTGGGAGGACATTCAGGCCAGCTTACACATTTTAATAAAAACTTCAGGTTAAATCTTACTATAGCTTATCGTAACCTTAAGTGGAAAGAAAAATTTGTAACTTTAAAACATTTCCTACTGCTATCAACTTCACCCCTCCTATCAAACCCCCCAACTTCAGTATCATTTTTAATTCAGAATTCAAACTTTAATAATATTGTCCAAATGCCAATAACAGGTCTCCTGAAGAAAACATTCTATAGCAATATTTTTTGAAATATCACATCAATATTAAAAAATAACACAGATCAAGAAAAGTAGACTGTGAAATAAATGGGAGGAGGCATTTCAAGTGTAGCTTGAACCAGGGTTTAGGTATAAGGATTTTGAGCAAAAAGCTGCTTATGCCGAATCACACTGCTCATTCCTGGGGCTGCCTGAACACGGGAGAGGAAAAAACTTGCAGTTGCTTCTGCAAGCACCAGGATTTCAAGTGGTCCATATTTAGCATCATTAGTATTCAGAGTTATTTCTTAGCAATTTGGTCAAACACACGCTCCGCAGGTCAGCCCACTCCATAATTAGATGACTAATTCTGAAGGTCAAACACGAAGAACAGGACACTGACATCCAAAGGATGCTTCTAGCAAGTGGACTGAGAAGCCAAACTGGTCAAAGGGCAGGACTTTGTGCCTGGGAAAAAAAGTATTTCCCAAAAAAACCCCCCAAAACAACAGTGCAATTAAAAGTGCTAACGCCAAAGCAGTGGAGTAACACTGCAGTGTGGCTCCACTCATTCCCAGTGGGCTGATTCCAGATGGTGGCAAGCTCCTGCCCTCTCTGCCACCTTCTGTCCTAGGAAAAGGTGAGTGGGAACTTGGGAGCATCCCTCTGTCCCACCTCCCTAGAGCCCCCTTTTGGGATCACACAGCCTGGCACTCAGATCCAGCTCGCACCTCTCTTGGTTCCCAGCAGGACCAAAGCAGACAGGTGACAACACAGGCGTGGCCTGACATTTCCATCCCTGAGCCACCACCCTGTGACAGTAACCACAGAGCACAAAGGGACTCTCAAAGCCATCATCTCTGGACTGCCCAAACAGTTACTGAGCCCAACCCCTTCTTGCTCAAAACTCAGGTATGATTTTCTCCCATCCTGTGGCACCCTTTTTTTGCTGTCCTGTCAGGTAATTTAGTTGTGTGAGGAAAGAAGCAATGGTGGGTAGCTTTATCAAATTTACCCCCATGTTTCCTCCACTGCAAACACTAAAGGATATACTGCACGAAGCAGTCCTCAAAGTTCAGTTCGGTAAGAGAACTTTAAAAATCAAAACAAAACCAAAACAACTACAACTTTTAACTCTTTCATTATGAAAGAGCCAAACACAGCATGGTTACAGACAGGTGAACCACCCGTAACCTTGTCTCTGCCATTCACAAGATCAGAGTTCAAAGTGTTCCATACATTCTGGAAAGAGTCTGTGTTATTGGAATAAATTAAGATACAGGATGAACAAGGTGTCATAAGTTACCTTGAACTCAGGCCATTCATATTGCTCAATAAAGTATGGATAAGCACTTTAATCCAACCATTTCCAGTTGGAGGAGGGAAAAAAAAAGGTAAAGATTATGGTAGAAACGTAAGATTTCTTAGTGAGAACAAATGTGGTTTGAAAAGATCAAATAATATCTACATATGTCAAATACAGGTTCTAATAACATTTAGAGATAATGAATACAATTTAAATAGGTCATTTTTAGGAACTTCGGATGCAACAGGAGACAGACCTCTTCAGAAGCGCTTGAGAAAACATACTTAGAAGCATTTGCTCTATTTATGAAAAGTACCCATATCAAAGATGTAAAAAATTAGAATGGGATCTTTTACAATACTTTAATTTTCTGAACTTTGTTTTATTAGTTCTTGATTAGCAAATGGCATGGAAATATGTTAATATTGGAATAATTGGCACAGCATAGCCATGACTGTGAGTAACATGGCAGCTACAAACGTTCTGAGAGTGGAGTTGGGGTTTTTCCTCTTGTCCTGACTGTGACAGCTTGAGCAGCCAACAACTGACTCCCAGTACGGAATGGAACCTACAGAATAACGGAAAGAACCAGCTTGAACCAGGTTGTACTCATTGGATATGGTTAGAACCGGCCTGAACAGGTCGCAACCAGCCAGAGCCAGTTTGAACCAGTTAAAACCAGCCTGAACCAGTCAGAACTGGTTTGAATGGGATGGAACCAGTCTAATCCATTTTGAATTGGTTTGAACCATTCAAAATGCGCCAGAACCAATTGAAATTGGTTTGAACCTGTCAGAACTAGGTTGAACTGGTCGTAACAGGTTTGAACCAGTCGGAACCGGTTTTAACTGGTCAGAAATTGTTTGAAGCAGTCAGAAATGGCCAGAACTGGTTTGAATCAGTTGGAACTGATCAGGACCGGTTTGAAGTGGTCAGAACTGCTCTGGACTGGTTTGAAGTGGTCAGAACCATCAGTGATTGGAACCAGTCAGAACTGTTCTGAACTGGTCAGAACCAGTTTGAACCAGTCAGAACCGTCCAGAACCAGTCTGAACTATTTGGGCTGTGTTAGAACAGTTTTGGACTAATTAGAACCAGTTCGATCCAGTTTCAAGTTGATGGATCCGGTTTGTATCCTTTCTTTTTCTTCAAGAGAATTCCTCCCTCCCGCTTTCCCTCCCAGTTCCCTGTGTAGGATGTGCATCCTGCTGGGAGTGCAGGAACACGGCCATTGTGGAGAGGCTGGAAAGGACAGCTGCGCACAGAGAACCACTGCTCCTGGAACAGAGCCCAACCCATGCTCACCCAGAGCCATGGTGTGCTCCTTTCCAAAGGGCATGGTCATCCCTCCTTCCTTCCCAATCTCCTCAGAGCTCCTCTTCCCTCCTCCTGACCTCACCGCTCTCCTCAGGATCTACCGCCGGACAACTCCTACTCAAAGTCTCCAGCAGAAACCAGGGACTGTGCTATGCCATCAGGAAAACATTGGAATTGTCTGTCAGACTAAAGAAATGCCCTCAGAGCAAAGGCCCTCCATGTTCCTGTGGAAGTTCTGAGACTGGATTTGTTCCGAGCTGAAACAGAGGCTGCTCCTACAACCACAGCATCTCACATGGGCACAGCTCAACAAAAGTGCAGGCAGCACTTCAAGACTTTAAAACCTTGGAGAAGTCCCAGACCCACTTGCACACATCACCCCTAAACAGATTATGTTCTGCAAACAAAATAATCTCCCAAGAGAGACATGGCTCATTCTCCCCCTTAACCAGATTCACCGTGGAGTCTCACTAATTCACATCTCAATAACTCTTTTTCCCAACCTCTAAAACTAGGAACAGGCTTGTCTGCTCTCATTACATCCTCTCTCAATGGTTAGGACAATTCAGAGTGGAATTAGCATGGAAACATCATTTTATCTTAGAACAGCACTCAAAACAAGTGATTCTTCACTATTTGAAAACAATTTCAGTTTGATTACAAATTATATATCCACCAGCAAAAAAAACCCCAACTAACCAAAAAATAAAAAAATAAAAAAATAAAAAAAAATCTAGATCGCATTTAAGCAAAGTTTTTTTACTTAAATACAAAATTGAGTTCTACTGCAACATCTGCTTCTGAGTCTACACTGTGCCTAAGCCTTAACCATATGCTGAAGGAAGTTAGAATCAACACCCTTCGTAACCGCTAAAAGTTTTGAAGGCCCAAAATCCTAACTCTTAGAAAGGAAATCTTTGGGATTAAGATTGTATTCTCACAGCTAAGATCAACCTGAGCTGGACTCTATTAACAAATTGAAACAGAAATGTGTAAACTTTGTAGTTCAGTATCAGCCAAATAACTTCAAATGAAGCCCAGGACTGTTGTGATAATCATACTTTTATCATCCCAGAGCTATCAGATTCACAAAGTCTATCCTGCACTAACTTCGCTACCTACTTTGACAAATGACAATTAAAATAATTAAAACCCTCAAACAGCAAACAACACATTCTTTCATAGTTAATAACACATTCTTTTCAACCTCCACCTCAAAAAAAAAAAAAAAAAGCTCACAGTCAGGCATTACTGACACT
This sequence comes from Pachycephala philippinensis, assembly GCA_013397055.1. Taxonomy (NCBI): domain Eukaryota; kingdom Metazoa; phylum Chordata; class Aves; order Passeriformes; genus Pachycephala; species Pachycephala philippinensis. The sequence goes on from VWZT01008174.1 coordinate 554,367, forward strand.
GGAGATGCTGCTTCACCTCTTCCCTAAATGACAAATGACTTTGCATATCTGCAAAGAGATGTCACCTTCTTTGTGAGTAAAGTATTGTCTGACGTTCCTTGCTGCGTTTTCCAAGGGCGTTAATCAAGATTTCTTTCCTTTATGAAGTCAATGGTTCCCTTGTTTCTGTGCAACACCTATCCATTGCACGAGCACTTCACAGGGGTGGATACCATCATAAAAGGGAAGAGGAGAATCAATGCACGGCTACTCAGAGTGGTTTAACTGAAGGCATCGTGAATTTACTATCAACAAAGCACTAAATCACTGTATATTTCAAAGCAGAAAAGGCAGTTTCACAAGGTAAACATCTTCACTTTTACTGCCGTCTTTTCAAAGCCCCCGGGACCAAGGTCAATTTTATTGTGCTATCATACCACAAGAGATAAGGACTTTTCAAAGGTATAGTTGTCTACTTGTTGTAATTTTTAAAGGATGTAACTTGAAAGAAAAAAAAAATCTAAATTTACAAAGCAGTGCAGGAACAGTGAGAACTTCTAGCAACACAAATGCTATTTGCAGGGTTACGCTTTCCAACCCAAACCTCACTGAATATATTTTCAAACACTGTTTATAACGAAAACCAAGCACATAAAATAACTAAACATGGACCAGAACATTTGCCAGAACCCCATAACATTTCAACTGCACCCATTCAATCCTAACCAAACTTGTCGAAAGGGATGGAATCTGCAGAGATCTACAGGAGCAGTATATAAATGTCATGCTCTGCTATTTCAACAGCAAATGTAGCACCTGACACCTGAGCATGGAGCAATTCAGAGCACCAGGTGACAGGTTGGGTGTATTCTGGATGTAATACATCAGACAGGACACATTCCCCCAAAGCTTTGCTTTGCCAGGTCACCCAGGTCTTGGGTACCAAAGCAGGAGACTGAAGGGCTGGTTAAAATCACCTGGGAATTGAGCTCACCTGCGTAATTTTGAGGAATAGCCCAGAGCACACCGCAGCTGCTCAAACCAAAGCTGGAACGTCAGAATAGCAACAGGTTTCAGGAACTCCTCCCACTTACAATCACCTAATCTCTACAGTAAATTATAAATAGCCCTGAAAGGTTTTGGTGTTTCAATAGTAAGGGTTTGCTTGCCAGGAAGGAATGGACATAAGCCCAGTGAAAAGAGAGCAGAGAAAGCAATTCCCACTCACACCTGCACATGGAGCACCAGGAAGTACAGAAAGTAGCAACTGATTGGGGAAAGAGAGTGGGAAAAAGGGGCTCTGGCTTACAGCTGCCTGATTAATTGTATTTTTCATACAGATAATGAACTTTAAAAGCATGCTTAGCTCTAAATATTTAAGTGAGACACTGCTTTTCTAAATGGTCACATGGTAGAAAGATTTTGAGGGGGGTTTTTTTATTTGTTGGGGTTTTTTTTTAAGATAAATAAAGACATAGAAAGAGTTCTGGTCTGAATTCACTCCTCCTAAAGAAGAGTAAGAAGCATGAGAAACAATCTAGAACCTGTAGAAGAAATATTATACTTTTTTTTCTTAAACATCCAGAAAAGATTTGTAAGAGCTGTAAGAATAATTCATTTACACAAGAAGGAAAGCCAACAGTTTTACTTGAATGAGAAAAAACATGGGAAACAAGGAAAAAATGAGTCCATCTTTGCAATACACAACCATAATGACTCATGTTTTATCTATTTGCATTATTATTTTGTGCTTGTTAACAGCCAATTCTCCATGGTCAACCACAACACAAAGCAGACGATCTTTGTGATCTTTGCTGAGAATTTTAGACAGATAAAGTCCCTTCCTTGTGCTGAAGAGGGATCAGCATGAAAACCAAAGTAATACCTTCCTCGTTAAAACAACTTGCTCTTTAAAAATAGGGTGAAATAATAATAACAACAACAATAATTAACGTAATAACAGGGTTACCATTCAAATTTGAAGCCTTGAACTGATGCTTGCAGCTGAATGTTATAAAACTTTACAGGTGTATCAACACCTTGCCAGTATCCTGACCTTTACTCTTCCTTTTCACAAAAGGAATGTGCATTTCCTTCTCTGCTCTACAGTGCATGTTTCTGCACTTCACCTCTGTTATAGGAATTATTAGCTGCAAATAGCTGCACCTTCCTCCAAACAGGCAGGTGCCAAAGCTCCTGGTTTCCTGAAGATCTTTAGTAAGCACACCACCCTACCCAACACAAGTTCTTAGGAATACGTCAGTACCGTGTAAACTGAATCAGATCCCTGTTTATCAGCAATTAAGTCCACCAAGAAATGAGCACAGCAGCCTCCTCTTTGCCCAAAATAATCAGCTTTTCTGCTTACAGCACACAATGGTGCCAAAACTCCTCTTTTTTTTTTTTAAACCAGTTGCGAAAGCCTAAGGAAAAGAACTTGGATTTAAAAACTCACAATTTCGTCCTTAACGATCAGTACCATGTAGATTGTTAGAATAGCAACCTAGAGATTTAGCAGGGATGAGAACCAAGAAGTTTTCAGAGGTCTGAGCATTCCCAGAGAGGGACACATTTGTCCACGGGTTTGCAGAACACTATGGTTCCAAAAATGTCACTGGTGCACAGCTTTTACTGCTTGTTGGGTTAAATGGTGAAGGACTGAAAGCTTACTCTGCATCTGCAGCTCATTTACAGATGCTGCATGTTTATAATCCAAAGTCCCAAGTGGGTGCTCAAATGAGTGCCAGATCTTAATAACTGTATTTTAACACTCTGAAGTATTTTAAAGGAAGATAACAAGATACTGTCGGCTATTAAGCAATGGCATTCCCCCACTAAGTTCCCTCATTAAACACATGCAGGAAAAACAATGGATTCTACAGGAAAAAAAAAAAAAAAAAAGAGCATGTATTGACTCCTTCTGTTAGCCATATTTTCTTAATACAAGCCAACATCAATCAATCAATCTCTTCACTCACAGTGCAATTCTCACCTCTCCATGTGGTACACGTTAACTAGCTTCCATTAAAAAAAAAAAATCATCTATATTTACCAGGTACACAGAAATAACAGGCTTCAGTGCTGCTTCCTCTGTGTTAGAGAAAAGCTAAGGGTTCTTCTCTTACCACAGGATAACAGACACCATTTTGACTGACACAAAACACGAGCTCACAAAGCCAGCGTGGGTGTTCTCTGTTTTGGTGCATTACTTTTTTTTTTTTT
>VWZT01008174.1:557643-587419 GCA_013397055.1 Pachycephala philippinensis
TTTTTCCCTCTCTGTGCTTCTGCCAGCACTGAATTTAGTATTAATTAGAAAGTGCTGGCTCGGCCCTGCAGCAGGAATGCAGCAGCAGTGCAGCTGCACTGTTGAGCTGCAGCTCTTGCAGGCTGCCACAGCAAAAGTGAGAGGGAGAAACTTATTGCAGGGAAACAAGGATGGATTTCTCCCAGTGCTGCTGCCATGGGTGATGGGAGATCTGATCACCAGCAAAGGGTGGTCTCTGCAGCTCTGGAGATCATGACAGAGCCTAGGAATAAAATATAGCCCCCCCTGCTAGTTAAATAAAAGTTTTGCAGTGGCAAAAGAGGCTCTGCTCTGCTCCTCCAAGAGAAGCTGCCTTTTCTGAGGTGAAATGTTATAATGAAGATTATGTACTTGGGTGAATAAGCTTCTGGTAAGAAGGAATGCTTTTCCCTGGAGCTATACACACAACCCAGCACAAACACAGTCCTCACCACAGAAATCCTACTGAGGAGCAAACTGGGAGAAGGAAACCAAGAGAAAGTGACCCCTGGATAAGATCAACATATTTCAGGCCATGAATCAGCTGGCTTCCATATCCAGTGTGTCATTTACAGAGAATATTATGGACTGTAGCTTTCACTTAAAATTATGAGAACAATTATTGAGATCGGGAAACAACCATTTGTTGTGCTGAAATGTTGCCTTAAATGCAGTTTGCAAAACAGCTTCAGGAGATACATTCCACCTTCCTCTACTTGCAAATGAATATAAAAAATGATGCATGCATACTGGGGGTGGGGAACAAACGAAAAAGCAGCGTGGTCTCCTTTTGCTGATTTGAATAAAACACGTCTTCTCCTCTTCAGCTCATCCTCTGAAGAAAGACTCTACAATCGAAAAAATGTAAAGAGCTGGGGATGAGGTCAAAGGGTCAGGATTAAAAACCAAGCAGCAACCAGCACACACGAGTTCTACAAAGCTTGCAGCAAGTCATCTCCTAATTTCAGTCTACATCTGAACAACTCTCTGCATGTCAGTGCAGAAGTGCTGCTTGTAACCACTTTGCTCTCATCTCAGCAGGCCAAATCACAGCTCTGCAGACGAGGCTGCAGGGGCATCCCAGAGCCCATCCAAGCACACTTCGTTTAGATTTGTTCTTTTCTTTTTGGCAAACAGCACCCAGATACTGCTCTGGTGTAATCAGGTCTCCTGACAATGTGAAACTCACACTTTAAAGAGCCCACTGACAGATGGATTCAATTTAATGCATGACTGTGAACAGCTGCTCCTGATCACCGGCTTGTACAGCGCACTCATTCATCACAAAATATTTCAAAAGGCTGAGCTGAAATGGAACAAATGAATTTGAAGGAGCATGGGAGGTACCACGCTAGCCTTGGAGAATGTGTCAGATGTAAAAAGCACCGCTATGGGACTGCCATTAATTTATTCCTGTAAATGCTGGCTCCACTCTATTAGCAGCATTCTCCAGATTCTCAAAAAAACCAGGAGGGCAGCCTGAATAAGGTATTAGAAAGATGTAATTAAATACTCCTCACTGAAGGTGATTTTAACTAAGTAAGTCACTCAAAGGAGCTGACAGGATGTTTAAATTGTTCTGCAGAAAACTTCAAGATGACAAGCCTCAAAAAGCTGCTGAAGGGAGAGAAGGTTATTTCCCCAAGTGCTCTAACTCAGAAAGAAGATCCATCAGTCATGCAATGGAGGGCCACAGACCTGCTGTTGCCACCTTCATCTTAAATACCGTGAGAGGCCTTACTGCTTTTTAAAAGTTTCCATCTTCCTCTTTGGTCCTTCAGGGCAGCTGCAGCCAAGAACAAGGCACAGCCTCACAAATGAAACCACCCATTCTGATGGTCTGTGAAGAGATGGAGAGCTGACACAGACTGAGTAATTCACATTCTTTTCTTTTGTTTAATTTCAGGAATTATGCAGCAAAAAAGAGACATTTTGAACATCGCAGTGTTTGTCATGGCCACTGGATCACCTCTGAGTGACTCAGTTTTTCACAGAGCCCTTCCTACAAGTTGTGCTCAGGGCAGCTTCACAGGTGCTGGGAAGGAGGGCAATATGCAGGGAGGAAAATCCTCCATGAGTTGCCTCAGGTGGCAATTCATTCTTGCCAACCCTTGCTTTTTGAAGAGGGGGGAAAACAAGTTTCCAAGACCTTTTCGAAGGCAATTCTTATCTAGAAGTGATATTTATAACATCTTCAGGCACCTGTATCATCGAAGTATAGTTGTACTTGTGTGAATTCATGAGGAAAGCACGTAATGGTTATGCAGAATTCTAAATTTACAAATATTTAAATTCTAAATAAGTCTAAATTTACATACTTCTGTATCACGACGCAGTTGTTAGATCTGATTTTTGTATCTTACCATGAAAAACATACTTATCTATTTTGAGCTGCAGTAAATTTAACAATTCGTTGTAACACTTATTGATAAACGGGGAGCAAAAAGAAAAAAATAAAATTTCCTCAGTATAGAAAATGCAATCTTTGCAATGGTAGGGGGAAAAAAACTGGGTAATATTTCACTTTTTCCTTCTACAGATCACCTTTGCCAGCCTTGTGCTCTACCCACTCTCCTTGCTCAAGGCCAGGTAATGAGACCAAGCTCAGGCGTCCTAAGCTTGCATAAATAAGGCCCTGCAGCTCCCCTTCCAAAGGCACTGCTTGCCATCACCCAGCCCCCTGCTGCCTGCCAGGAAAGCAACGAGGGGAACTGACGAGTAGATCTCTACCACATCAATAGCTAGCTCTGAGACAACAGTTTTCACTTATTTTGGGAAGCCAATCCACTGCCAGGGTACGCGCTCCGACGCGGGGGTGAGCAGCCGTGGGCTCAGCAGCATTGTTTTATCTGCCAGAGCCCAGGCAGGAGCACACACACCCTCTGCAAAGGTTATTCATCACCACAGCAACCTCCAAACAAAGGTGGGAGCCAAGTCAAACAGCCTTGGCCCTCTGATGACAGAGGGTGAAGGTGCTCTCCGTGTGCACCCTACAGGGGACTGAATTGCTTGGGTTTGTTTTTATGTCACTGGAGCTCATCATTCCACTTCCAGCATCCCAGCAGGCGTGCCCAGAGCAGAGAATGGCCACACTGATGCATTAAACAATAAAATTCTTCTCTAGCCCCAGTTAAAAGCAGAGAGAAGAACTGGCTGATACACAGTTCTTGCCACAGGGTGAGCAAGTGCCATATTCTGTACATGCCACTGTCACCCTGCCTTCTCCATGTACTCACCAGGAATAGCTGCTATAAAACAAACACCCCACCCAAACCCAAGAAAACCCCAATCTGTTTAACTGCCTTTCTGTCCTTCCTCTCCCTTCACCACTTCTTTCCTTCACATCCTCTTTCACTCCACGGGAGATTAACGATTTTGGATATGTTACGAAAATCCAACCGAGACGATAAAATAATTGTAAACTCAGCACAAACGAAAAGCAGAGTGTCTTTTTTTCCCCTTAAATCTGGAAAGGACAAACCCCGATGCTTCCCGAGTCACTCGAGGAAAGAAATTATGATCATTTCTAAACCTTTTCAACTCCTAGCCAGGAGGAGACAACAGTGTCTGTAATGACAAGCCGTCAACGCTCGGCAAGCTCAGTGCCTTTGTGACACTGAGCTTTCGCCTGCAGAGCCGGGCACGTGGGCACCACCACTGAAAATGCCCAGATTTCTCTACTTCTCCTAAAGCACATCCCCCACCTGAGTGGCCAGGTCTCAGGATTTAAAAGATAGATTAATCATTTGTTTGGAAAAAAAAAATGGTTACTAGGAATTTTATTTTTTAAATCAGAGCCACAGGTGATTGGAGCAGATAACAAAATCTCATTATCTCTCATCTACTCCTGTCAAAAAATAGAAGTAAGTTAAATTTTGCTGTAGTAAGATCATCAGAAATACCCATCTAGCTTCAGTGCTTCTTGGCTCTAAGCAAAATGTATGTTAACAAAAGGATGGTTTGATTTACACCAATGGCTTAAGCTATCATTTTTCTTGAGTTTCAAAACAGTCATCGGTAAGTAACCATTAATTTTTTTGCAGGCTTCACAATTTCTGTCAGTGTGTTTCAGCACCCAACCACCTGAGGCAGGACGTTCATTTACCTGATTCTGCAATATTTGGCCAATCATTTCAGTGATTTGGTACTTCAAGGGAGTCTATAGAAAAATGAAGCCAGACTTTTTATCAGGGCCCACAGCAACAGGACAAGGGAGAATGGTTTTAAGGTAAAAGAAGGTTGAATTGGAATGGATATAAGGAAGTTTTTTACAATGAAGGTGGCAAACAGGTTGCCCAGAGGGTGGTGGATGCCCCATCCCTGGAAACATTCGTGGCCAGGTTGGATGGAGCTCTGAGAAACCTGGTCTAGTTGAACATGTCCCTTCCCATTGAAGAGGGACTGTGCTAGATGGTCTTTAAAGATCCCCCCAATGCAAAAGATTTTATGATTCTATGGTAATAACGCTCTGACACTGTAATTAAGAAGAACTAGAAATGGAAAGAAAACCCAATTTAAAAAAAAAGTGAAAGAAAATTCAGCTTCCAGACAAAGGTTCAAACTGCAGTTTCAGAAGTTCACACTGTCTTTGCAGGTAGCAAGCAGCAATGGAGCGGAATTGCAAGCAAAATGCAAAACACCACTCAACCCCAAGGGCAGGACACCCTCCAGATATCCTGCACCTGAAGTTCTGTGCTCTATGGTGCTCTCAGAAATAGAAAAAAAATGAAAAACAAAACAAAACAAACAAACAAAAAAACCAGCCAAACAAACCAAACCAAAAAAAGGTCAAAAAAAGGCCAAAAAAAGGGGCAAGAAAAAGGCAAGAAAAAGCCCCCAAAAAAGCAAAAAAAGACAAAAAAAGGCCAAAAAAAGACAAAAAGACAAAAAATGCCAAAAGAAGCCAACCCCCCAAAAAAGCAAAAAAAGGCCAAAAAAAGCCAAAAAAAGGCCAAAAAAAAAGCCAAAAAAAAGCCAAAAAAAGGACAAAAAAAGGCCCCCCCCCGAAAAAAAAAGCCAAAAACCCCCAAAAAAAAAACCAAAAAAAAAGACAANCCCCCCCCCAAAAAAAAAGCCAAAAACCCCCAAAAAAATAGCCAATAAAAAGGCCAAAAAACCCACCAACCAGAAACCTGCATTTGAGCTCACACACATTTCTAAAGTGCAGCCATAGGCAAACCCATGAAACTGGCTGTACTCAGAGCACATAGTGATTTATGTCACAGCATAATCACCACCTGACGTGATAAGCAGGCGCTGGCTTGACTCAATCTTTATTTGTGCAGTGAATTTTCAACGCACCTTCCTGATGATCTGGAGTTTCAAAAGAAACCTCTCCACATGGAGATGGTTTCCCACCCAAGTTACACGGGAGCAAAGGTTTTTGCCTTGTCCCCCACACTGGCATTCCATCCTGTGAATCAGACTGAGACCTCAGACACCACACACAGATATTTGTCCTAAATGGTGTCCTCCCTGACCAAGACACAGATGTGCTTCCACTGAAATTATCTGGCTTCTCAAAAAATCTAACTCTAACTTTGGTCTCTAACTTTTAATAATAGAAAATATTTATGAGCAGAAAAAAAAGTGCACCCACCCAAGTGATAATGATTTTAAATAAAAAAACGCTGCTTCAATTACTACCTCGTTTTCTCTATTTCTACACACCCTGAAAATCAATTGCAACAATTTTAAAACCTTTCTCCTCCAAAGCTGCTGCCTTTAGCACTAAAGTTGCTGTATTATTTAAGGGCTGGGGTTCAGAGTTGTCCAGCAGTAGAAAGGAACTGCATCTACCTTCAGTGGTTCCCAAGATAGCAGCTGTTACGCTTGAACTGAAGCAGGAAGAGCAGCAGCAATAAAAAGGAAAGGAACTTAAGGACAGGTATGTTCCAACTTGCAAAAATACAATGGTTATGTGCCAATAGCACCGAATTTGTTTTTTTAAACTTTCCCTTAATTAAAATTTGTTTTAGTCTGGCTTAATAGGCTACTGGGCCTCGAAATGATGTACTTTTATTCCTTGTTCTGCCTTTGCCTCCTCCAGCATAAAGCAGAATTACCCTCAGAATTTTTCAGGCCAGAGTAATTTTCCAACTCTGTTGATAATCGAGGTAGCTCAGGACAGCACTGACCTTCAGGTTTTTGTCCAAATATTCCAACAAGCCCTTTTAACAATATGGGAGAACCTGAAAGAGTCAGACAAGTGCCCTGGATGCATATTACCCTTCCTGAGCCATCCTTAGTCCTCCTGCCTGCTCCAGAAGAGATCTTCAGGGAGTTCTGCCTAAAGCACAAAGCACCTACCCTGATATTCACAGGACAACCCAGCACCTGATGCTGAGCTGTGTCATGCTGATGCTTTAATGGGACTCTATCCATGCCAAATTCCACAGGGATTTTTAAATGATTAGCTATAGCTAAGGGCACATATGTTGTTTTTAATAGCAAACGTGTGTTTTACAGAGCAGGCTGCATCTCATCAATAATTCCTTGGTGCCACACTTGCAGGAAGACAGCAGTCAGCCCAGCATGACAGAGTCTTAAATAAAGCAGGGTGTTACAAGGTGTAAGGCAGCTCTCCACACATTGGCTGTCAAAGAATCACAGCATTTCAGCTTCTGGGAGAAGCAGATTGCCATTGTTTTATCAAAGAAAATCACAGACTGGAAAAACTGACTAGAAACAACCTTCCCCCTAAAAAAAAAATTAATTGTTAGCTATTGTCTTCTGTAGAGAGGTTATGTCTGGTATTGAAATGGAAACGGGATCATGCCTCAGAGGTCAGAACAAGCTCACTCTTTTCTTTACACAGCATCTAGTAAAAGGAAGCAGGGGATGAAGTTTGTCTGCACACAGCCACACAGAGATTTAAATAGAAAAAAAAACCCAAATCCATGCACTTACATAAAAGGCTTTGGGTAGTTTCATTTTCTATTCAGCTGGACAGGGAGTGAACCAGCACGCACACACACATTTTTAATCACCCTCGTGCTGACAGCAGCCAGTCACTACTTGTGTTATCAGAACCCCACAGCTTGCACTTCCAGGCTATGAAGCACTAAGGAAGAGGGTAAAAAATCCCCTCTGATTAAAAAAGCACTGTGATATCATCGAGTATAACACACAAACGCTACAGATTTCAAGTTTGGCCTCACCAGGGCTTTACACATTCAGTGGAGGGAGAGGGGGGAAATAATCCATAAACATACAAACAAGTAGTTTGTTTAGATTTCCTAAGATTAGCTGGTAACCTCGATCACTCTTATTTTCTCTAAGCCCATCAGTCACCCTCTGGGAAAAACAAGAAGTGCAGGCCAGTCTGTGCATCCAGAAACTCAGAGTTTGCAACAGATGCCAGTTGTTGAAGAGACAGAGAGAAAAGAGAGGAGCTGTGCTTACGTACAACTCACCACTGAGCACTTGTGCAAACGCCACGTGCCTGGGCTTAAAACTTCAGCTCGGGTAGATGCTGTTCCTGCCACTGCTTAATTCAGCTGGCTGGCATCTCTCCAGAGGCACTCAGAAAGCAGTTGCCCAACAGGACAAATCACTGAAAACCAGAAAAGAAACAGGTTCAGCTTTGCAATTCCACTGCACGTTATACAATGAGTTCAACTTGCTAATCCCTGACTTCTTAAAATATGATTTCCCTCAGTGCATGACAGGGAGAAATACAGTTCTGGTTAGAGTTCATCCACTACTGTCAGCATGAACTTCCTAAATCCCAGTAATACCAAAAAGAATTCCTCTGTACAGCTAACAGGAACCTCATGGTCGAGATAACTGGACAGCCTCCACCCTAAAACCCTTCAAATTTTGTCACCCCCTCAATTTTGGATCTGACATTCAAGAGTTAGTCCTTTTCTGTTTCTTTATTCATATCCAAGACTTTATTCTAACTTGGTTGTAATACAAGTCACTTCCAGCTTCATAGCTGCACTATTCCAGGCACTGACCAGTCCTTCAAATTTTTGCAAACCTGACCAATTGACACTGGAATTTTCTTATGAGTTACCCTCTTTAGGCCTTCCTTTTGACATTATCCCAATTCTGTGACTTCTATGAGAGGTTCCATTTCCTCTCCGTTACAGGGCCAGCCCCCCAGTGATGTTTTCCATTTTACAATAAATCCAATTAAAAATAATTAAAAAGTACAGATCAATTTGATATAGCAACAGAACTAGGAAGAAGCATTAACAAGTCAACTCAGTAACAGGACAAGTGACAATAGGTCAATTCAGTCAATCTGAATCGATCCTGTAGTTGCACATTGATATACAAAGGAATATAGTATACTGAGCTAGGTTTTGTACTAAGCCTTATCAAGCTGCTTACTAATATGACCAGATTCTAGTGGTGGTTTATCTGTTAACCACCTATTTCCATAAAAAATGGAACATTTTAATATCTGAAGGGGAGATAGACAATTTTCTGACCAGGAAACCCTCACAGAAGAAAGGACAACACATGGGCAGAACACCTTAAGGAAGCACAGGCTGCCTTCCATTCACAAGCCTCAGCCTTTCCCATTTCAGTGACCTCGGGCAAGACTCTCTCTACCCTTCCATGCCCATTTCATTCCCTTCAAACATGGATAAAGCTCAAGAAAGAGAAGGAGCTACTGGAGAGGGTCCAGCAGAGGGACATAAAGACGATGAGGGGTCTGGAGTGTGTCTCTCAAGAGGAGAATGCAGGAGCTGGGCCTGGTTAGTTCAGGGAAGATAAGACAGACCACACCTCTTCTCTTTTTCAATAGTAACTTATGATCTCAGTAGCTTCTTACATAGAAATTAATTCAATTCTTCTCATTAGAATGGAAGACTAAAGAATTCTGCTAAGAAAAGGAAGTAGCAAACATAAGCACACTCATTGTTATGAGCTCCTTATCTCTGAAATTTGTTACAGGTTTTGGGATTCTCGTCTGAAAGCCAGTGTAAAACAAAAAAGGGAAGAACAGATTTCACTGGTGAGTTTCTGAGCTCCTCCTTGCTAATGTGATTCCTCTGTTTTCTGCCCTGGACATGAACACAGTTAATGAATAATGACTGTGCAAACAAAATATCAGACAATGATGGGAGGGGGAGGGAAGGGTGAAATGATTGTGTGGGAGGCTTGGATTGGATTCGGCAACAATTAGAAAAATTGATGCCCTTTTAATTATAGGAAAAGGCTTTTCTGGTAAGATAAGACGGACATGACATTCAAAATACTTTGGTCTTTGGATTTAAATGTATGGAAATAGAAGGTTCAAAAGGCTGGGGTTCTTCGTTGTGTTTTCCTTTTATGTTAAAAAAAGTAGCTCTCAAAACTTACATCCAAACGTGTGTATAAACCTCCAGCTCCCTTCAAAGCTGTTACAGGACAGATTTGTTTTGCTTCTCTCACTCTCTGGGGATATTACTTACTACATGTAGGACTGCCTCCTACAAGGTACAAGATATCTTTGATTTCCCTTCTAGTAAGAGCCAGTGCCAGCAGAAGTTACAGTCACTTGAAGAATCAGTCCAATAACCTACTAACATCACTTAAGATCCTCCCCTGACTGGTTCCACTGAATATATTATCAAAAGAGGGCACCAGAGATTGCTCCCTGTTTGATTAAGGTTGCACAGTGCACATTTCCTTCTCTGCTGTTATTCACAATTCCGGCAGCTCCTGCCAGATTCTCACACGTGAGAAATGCCTGCTGCAAGCACATGAAATGCATTATCCCAGTACTCCTTTAGTAGCACAGAGTAGCTTAATAATATCCTTTAAAAAGCTAAAAGGGAAAAGGACATTTCTCTATGAAACTCACACACAATTCCTCAATTACAAATAAAGAAAAACCTCTTGCAGTTTTACTCTGAGCCTCTACAGCTCTTTTTCGTTAACATCATATTTACATTATCATTTCTACAATGGAGATGTAGCTGCTTCTAAATAATTGCTATTTCATAAACCACATTTACTACCCTAAAATTTATAATCACCTTTTCCATTATTCAGTATCTTTCATCAGCAGATCTCAAACAGTGTTTAGAAGATTTAATCGTGTTGAACTACCAACTACCGCTGCAGATGTGACTTAGAAAGTGAAAGCACAATTATACCAGGCAGGATTTATCCAGGAAATATGGACTGTGAGACTAAATCACACAAAATAACAGAGAGATAGTTTAAAGTAAGGTATCTACAAAGAATAGTGTCTGTGCCAAGAGACTGTTTGTATTGGTTTTGCAAAGAGCGGACAGAATGTTCTTTTCCAAAGAACCAAAAACAAACTTCCTGAACCAATGTGAGTTTTCTTTTTTGCTTGTATTTAATCCAAGTAAATGTGGCCCAGCCAAACTTACTTAATAAGAAGGGGGAAAAAAAAGAATCAATTAATTTGGCATAACCTTGTCTTGAAAAAGTACAGTCACACGCTTCAAAGTGAGTGGAAGTGGAACAGATCTAGAACCACTGCTACTCAGTGAAATTAGTAATAATAGTAGGGAAGGGGCTTTTGGACTGTTTTTTTAAACCACATTTCTCCCACAGCATTATAAGCAGCTGTAATTAACTCTCTTCCTTTTTGTTTTCTTCTGCTTTTAATGCCAGTCTCTTGATGCACACCAGCAGGGTTTGAGGATGTGGAGAAAAGAGAGGCAGTGTGTTGAGATGGTAATGCAGTACACAGGAAAAAGAACTTGAAATCATCACACACTAGTTTATTTAACATAATATTTTGTTCCTAAATCAGTCATTTATGTCATCTAGAAAAAAAAAAAACCAACAAAACAACAAAACTAAAGATATCCAAAACCCACCAAAAGCCCCTTCAAGTTCTGCTCAGCTTTTACCTCCTTTGGCCTTTCAGGAGCTGATGGGTAAGTCCACAGGGAAAAGCCTCTTTGCAAGGCAAAGATAAAAGCATTACTGGTAAGGTCAAAAAAGACAACATATCCTTTACTGTGATGCGTTTGTAATCCCTGTTTTAGAAGTAGTGATGAATTTAAAACTAAAAGACATAATACACACCCCTCTACCCTACAGGGAGATACTGAGACCCCAAAAGAAACATATCCATGTCTAACTGTGCAGCAGGATTGTTCACATGTACATTTGGGAAAGCTTCTTGACTAACAGAAGTGCTCATTTCACAAGATACACAGTGCAAGACTACTTCCAGCATCTCCAGAAGTACAGTTTTTCCCTGTGCCACGGACAGATTTGTCACGTTTGCCACACAAATGCCCATCTCTTCTCTCTGATGGGCTAAGATGCTGCATCATTTTGTCAGCATGCCAGAAGAAAAGGAAGCCTCCACACAACTCATGTATAAGTCACTTAAAAGATTATATTCAACAATATAATTTCAAAATGCTGCACTATAATTCCACTATAGTTATCCTAAAGAGATGAATAAAATACCACCCAAGAGTGGGATGGATACAAAGAGAGACAGAAATCTGTTGGGAAGACAACAGAACTGCAAAATGCATTTCATGCTATTTATACTGATGCAAAGTTTTGTAAATCCAATTTGATATCTAAAAGTTGTCCATCTTCATTGCCACAGGAGTTCAAAATTCCTGTAGACATTTATTTATTGTTATTATTGCCACATTTTGAGTGTTTATCCTTTCCTTGGTTCATGTCAGACTTGGTTTATTAACAGCCAGATATTAGATTTCAGTGGCTATTGTCACAAGCTGTTTCCTTGTTTACTTCTGCATTTTTTCCAGCCTCAGCTTCTTACAGGGTAGACAACGAAACCTGTTTTTACTTTTAGATTCCTCCTGCTGCAATGTTTGGTTTCAAACTCTGCAAGGATCAGGTTTAATAAATTGAAAATCAATCAGTACTATTTTTATTTTGAAATAGGAGACAAATTGTATTAGTCTCGGGTATTATAAAAGTTCTTTTCATATATTCAGCTTGGATCCACTTCTGAACCTGAGTGCATTAAAGTTACACTGTCAAACATATTCATACATAAACCCTTATTCTACCTGCCAGAGGCACATCTTGGTAGAATTCCTACAATTACTATTTTTTCAATTGAAGCAAAGAGATTATTAATAAAAAAACCCCTCCAGAGGTTAAGTTTCTGCCTTCCTGAAGTCAATACACAGTTGGTCTTACATTCCAACAGACCTGGGATTTCTTGTTAGCTCTACAAAAGACAAATCTGTCTCTTTAGATATTTGCATGGGGTAAGCAAACAAAACTGAGAACAGGGTATTATTTAGGAAAATCAGATTATTGTCTTCAAATACCATTACAGACTTTGAAAGGATGAGCACAGAAAGCATTGCAGTGGGGAACAGACACGGGGTGTCACTGGCTCCAGATTAAACTCACCACCCACTCCCACAAAGGGACATCATAAGATTGGGAAGGCTCTTAAGAACTACATCAATTCCCAGACCTTAGACAAGGACTGATGTAGCTTAAAAGATGTGTGGGAAACATCACATGTGGTTACAGAAAAAGCAGTAAGAAAAATAATTTGGGGTTTGGAAAGGAGCAGGAGGGTGCAAGAAGGGGCTGGTTTCTTCCTAGTCACTCTGAAAGGTGAGCAGAAACACTCAGCCCTTGATTCTCAGGCTCAGCACATTTGATGGGACTTGAAGAAAATTCTAAATACAAATTTCCAGATACTGCCTTGTGGCAAAAACACCCATCATATCCCTGTGCACCCTTTGCATCCCCTTTGCACCAGCCCAAAAACATGCATTTATTTCAGGGGATTTTTCCATCCTACCACTGGCTTAGAAGGGGAGGTTGTTTGCCACAGGTGCTCAGAGCAGTAGAAACCAGGCTGAGAAAGCTAACTGTGCTAGTTCTTCTAGCTGACCTTTTTCGTTCAATTTTCCTGTTCAGCAAAGGGAAAAAAAAAAAACCAAAAACACACGACATTCCACAGAAACAGGGAAACAGAGAGCATGGACAGAGTAGTGTAAAACAACATCCATCCTTTGCATATCTCAGCACCAGAGATTACCAAAATGTCCACTGTGCTCAGTAGCAAAGTAACTCAATTTTCCAGCTGCCTGCTATCAAGTCCTTCCTTTGCTGGCCCTCTTGTAAAATGAGAGCTGAAATAATCCAGGCAACTGTCCTCCTGTAGCCTGAAAAATCAGGCTCTCTTACTTTTTCAGAAGAGCAAAGCACACTGTAAAAAATGCCCAGTATTCACAGGAAAATTTAACAAATAAAGAAGCTTGTTTTAAAAAACTGCTCATCTTGCCTTGTGTGAATTTATTATAGCTCATTTGTTGTGTGAGACTTCTCAAGATGTGGAAGAAAGAAGCCAGAAAACAGGAATCCCTTTAAGAAGGAGGATGGGGGAGCAGCACAAAGGAACGGTCAGTAACTCCACAGTTAAGAAAACTCAGGACCAAAAGGTGAATGACAGAACATTTGGTTCAGGATGGTATAAATTTAATACTGTGAACTTATTAGTGCACAGTTTAGGAACCTGGCCCTTCCTAACACTGGAAAACTGTACCATCAGGGAGATCTTGAATCTGTTCTGTTTATTAAGGAAAGCACAAATTCAGGCAGCCCTTTGAAATCACTTCCTCAAAGGAAAGCACAGGGGTTTTCACATCAATACACCTACAGACTTCCACCACATTATGGCCACTGTGGTCATAAAAGTTATTTTAAGCATGGCCTGTGGTAATAAATTAGTTTTAGTGCCAATAATTTTCTCTTTGTAGCTGAGGAGCAGGGGGAGTTTCCCCATTATGATGCAATCAGAAGTTACTTTGAAGCTATATCGAAACCTGGATTCATTAAATTTTTATCCCAAGAGGAGAGAGAGCACACCATAGACACAGCCTCTGAAACTCCTCAAACTTCTATCAACCTCTTCATTTTTTTCCCCCCATACTCATGCACATCAAATCACACTGTTTATAGTCAATTATAAAACCAGATACTCTCTTCAGCAGTACGTGTTGTCCTTTCCCTGGGAATCACAGGAGAACCACAGCATTGAGACATCTGGATGCCAGAATTTTCAGTTCCTCTCCCCATTTTCTCAAATGTCATCTCTTACCTATGCCTTAACATTTATCTCCAGTTAGAATCACTGACTAGCCCACCTAATCCCCTGGGATCAAATCACTGATGGTGATGTTTTCCAGCCTCTTCTGATATTGCCCATCAAGGTCAAACTTTCTGCTCTAACTCAAAGCAACCTGTTAAACAATTCAGCAGCTCTGACCTTTTTCCTTCTACTCTATCACTGGTACTGACCACAGTCCTGGAACCCCTCATTATTGACCTCTACTTCATGAATTAATGGTTTATTATAATACAATGAAGCACATTAAATCACATGCCAAGTTAAATCTACCTAAAAAAAAAAAAAAAAAATCGATGCAGCTATGAAAAGCAAGGTTTGTAATAGCCTTTATTAGACTAGTAATGCACGTATGGAAAAAAGAAAAAAAAAAGAGAGCAAACCTGTTTTCAGGCCAGCTCTCAGGGCTAACAAAAAAGTGACATGTTATTTTGAAAGGAAGAATCAAGCACCTAACAGCCTGTCTAGTCTGCAGCAAGGACAAGGTGGCAGCTTCCTGAGGGCCACTCTGTTCCTTTAAAAGAATCTGCAACGCTCCCGGTATAGTATAACCACTAATTCCTATTTAAATATACAAACAAACAAGAAAACCACCAAAACAACCTCGCCCCCAAAAACCAGGTTCAAACAATAAAACACATTTTTATAGTACTGGTCACTACCACTTTATTACCACTTTTAATATGATTTATTCCCATAAAATAAATATATTAAAATAAATGTGTTGCACTCATA
Source organism: Pachycephala philippinensis (assembly GCA_013397055.1). Lineage (NCBI taxonomy): Eukaryota > Metazoa > Chordata > Aves > Passeriformes > Pachycephala > Pachycephala philippinensis. The sequence goes on from VWZT01008174.1 coordinate 572,462, forward strand.
CACGTCACCATGGGCAATCCAGTATGGAGCAGGATTCTGACCAGGACAGAGCTCAGGACAGTCTGAAAGGCAAGGGTTTCTGGAAACCTTGGCCTAGATATTCTCCTCATATGCTACATGAGAATAACAAACAGTTATTTTGACAGTTCCTTTGCTGTAGGACAAGGTCCCTCCTTCAGTTTTCTGTAGATGATGAAAGCTATCAATGACGGCCAAGTACTCATCAGGAGCCCTACAAAGGTCAACTACCAAATAATATTCCTTTAATCAATTGCTACCCAGCTACTCCCAAGCCTGAGCTAGGAATCAGCTTTCTAAAAGGTTCCACTTCTTAAAAAAACGCAGAAGAACAACAAAAACCACCACTTCCCTCTATAAAGGTTTTCTTGCTAATGTTTCTTTTATTGAAGTCTATTAAAAAGTAATGCTTTCAATAATGTCTCGCAGTAATGCCCTTCTGAAAGTTAAGGGTGCACAAAAAGGAAATCCTCAGGCTTAAATGCCTTCCAACTTTGCTAATTATCTCTCTTCCTCTGTTTTATAATTTTGGAAGAAGGGTGTTTGCCCTTGATCTGATCCCAGGTTCTCTTTGACTTCCTTGTATCATCTCATCTGTGCTTTTATTTGACTTACTAATAGGGAGATGATTCTGCAGCAGGCACATAGAAGTACAGAAGTTAATTAATATTCATTGTAGGCCAAGAGGAGGATTTACACCACAAACAAAAGAGCCTAATCCTGGGCTAACAAATCGTACAAAAAAGCAAACACAAAATGCTCAACCTCCCTGCAAACTGGGAAAAAACCATAAAAACCCAAAAAAACCCCACCATGGTTACATGGATATTTTTCCTTGGCTCTGTATTGACCATTCTCCATATCTCTTGTATTGCCACACTATTTTTGCCTGGCAATTAGGATCAAACCAGAGTAACTAAAATCAACATTGCTAGATAACAAAGTGGCGACATTAAACATCTTCATGACCAAAAGGGACTTTTGTGCATCCCATCCAGAAAAAAAAAAAAATAAAAGCCTTTAAGTTTCCCAAGAATGCCTAAAATTTTGTCTTGCTACTGGCAACAAAGTATTTCAGTTGTGTTTGGTTTTGTTCACTGCATAGAGTCATTACCAATGCTGAGCACACTCAAACATAAAATCCCTCTGAACAAACAATTCCTAATCCAATGTTTCATCATTTTAATCATACCACCAGAATTTTTGTGGGGAAAATAAATAAAATCAGAAATCTGCTCTAACCATTTAAAACAACATTCATTACATTGTTATTTTATGCATTCAAAGCTACTTTCCAGCTTGCAATTGTGGCCATAAAGTATCAATTTATGGTGATGAATGAAAGGATAAAGCCTCAAATTGGTTAAGAAATTCAAGAAAAATGTGAAGAAAACACTGTTCATTGTAGGCTGAAAGAGGCTGTTCCACATCTCTCCATGGAGGAATAAACTTGGGGCCAAATCACAGAACTCAAGATACGAGGTTATGATGGAAAAGCAAAATACATCTTACACACCAGGCCTAGAAAAAAATGGAGAAAGCTTTTGCAATGTTCAAAGCAGGAGGTTTAATGCAAACCCATGAAGCTCTTAAAAACACTTCTCCTCTCTTCTCTTCCTCACCATCTCCCTCCTTTCCCAGAGCAGAAATCCAGCAGTGTTCCCCACAGAGCAGGGCAATTCTGCAGCCTCAGGATCTGCAGAGGACAACAAACATATCCTAAACTGAAGCTGGAAGGAAGAAAACCAAATTTTTCTGCTACTAGAAACCAGAACACAGCTCAGCTGAAGTGGGTGAGGCTGTGACCAAGCCAGCAGGTGCCCAGGCTTAAACTCTTCCTAAACACCCGGGCTTGCCTGTGAACACAGAACGTCTGTGTACCTTGTGATTTTAGCTAAAAGCTTTAACATTTGTATCACCACAATTTATTTGACAATCTATTAAAGCATAAGAGACTGGGAACAACCTTTTTCAGCCTAATGAAGGAAAGAACAGTTCCCAGCCTAACTGAAGCTGACCTTTTCCAATTGTTTGCGGGAGATGTGATGAGGTGAGAAACTCTAGAAGTGTCTCCAGTCTGCCAGGTAACCCACTGCATTATTTACACTGCCCAAGCAGCATCGTTTGTCCTGAACTTCAAAACAATTTGTGCACCCTTAATAGGGTTTAATAATAAATCCACAGCTTCCCCTCTGTTTGCTAGGATGAAATAAAGACTGCTAAAATAAAGGAATGATGTCCACGGCAGACGCATAGGAAAAAGAAGAGAGAGAAAACCTCTGGTGCAGCAAAATCACACTCCAGAGGAAATATTTTCACTTCCCAGGAGGCTCAAAACACTGCTGTCAGTGTCTTGCCATGCCAAAACCACCCCAAACATAAACCAGCTACTTCAGGTTGCCCACCTAGGACACACACTTATAAAATATATCAATTATGTCAGTGGATTACACCAAGCTCATCCTGTGCAAAACTTCCTGCAAGCTTCTAGGAGTAGTTTTAAAACAAGGTGGATGAAAAAACGGGCCAAAGGAAGAAGTAAATGACAGCTCTTAACAAGAATGTTTCTAGAAGACCAAAGCTAATACTGTCTTTCACTGCCCTAGAACACTCAAAACAAATATAATGTAAAAAAACCCCAAAACATGCTGGTGTTGTCTATTTGTACAAAAAATTTTCTTATGAGACAAGAAGAGATAAAAAAGAACATTAAATACACTCTTCAGAATATGAAGTGGAGATGTTTTGTTCCTTTACAAGAGGGCGATATTAGCCCAATGAAGACAAGTTTCAAAAAAAAAAACCCCTTTCTGTTGGATTTATATCAAAAGAAAAATTTTCCTCAGAAACAAGAAATAGATCTCAAGATGCAAAACTGACATCTGTTTTATTAAAATGCAGACATCCTCGGGAGATTAAGTAATTCTGCATGGTCTCACACATCTAAGGATTCCTAGAGCAGGATTTGAATGGGAGATTTAAGTCAACTTGAGAACACAAATATAAGTGGCTTCCATTTTTATCACTTTTAGCTTTTTCTCTTTTGAGTATATGGAAACATCCACTACAGAAATTTTGTTTCTAGTATTAATATTACTATTAGAGTTGCAAATTTCATCAAAATAATTTACAGGCTTAGCATGACAAGATGGGCTTTATCAAAAGAGCTTTCAACCTACTGGTCTGAAAAACAATCTTCCCATGAAGACAAAAGCACAGCAGTCACCATATAACTGAAGGCCTAACTCCAGTCTAAAAATGAGTAAGCTAAAATGTATTTACAGAAATCTAAATTTAAAATGTATTTACATTTTAACCAGAAAAAATAACAGTCTGCTTGTCTAATGACCCTTTCAAGCTTTAAACTCTACAATATTAACATTTTCTTTTTTTTTTCCCCTCCTATCACAGGCTTAAATTTAATTAAGATTAATTTGATTTACTGGTCCTCTAGGAATTGGACAAACATAATTAATACATTAAGCTGAAAATTCAAACTTTTATTAATGGGCTCAGGCAACTCCACAGGGACCCTCAAGTCTTTCAAAAAGTTAATCCTCATGTAAGTGTTGTGGCTTCAAACACTGGGCTTTTCAGTGAGAACATGCAAAACTCTTTCCCCACCCAAAGGAAAACAAAGATGTGGTAATTCTCCACAAAGAACTAACAGCATAATAGCTGGACATATAGTGAAAAGGTTCTTTGTCTTGAAAGGCATAAATGCATCTCCCTGCATAAGAGATGATTGTGTTAACTGGAGCACTGCTTATTCTGTTACACCAAATATTGCCTCAGGACCTCAGCGAACCATGACATGGCAAGGCTACGTGCCAATTTATTAACTTACTTCAGAGCAATGACACTCGGGCCAGGATCTCAAAGTTCTAAACCTTTCCTTGTAGGAATTTAATGCAGAGGCAGGATGACTTCGAGTACAGCAGCAGAAGAAAGGCAAAGCATTCAGTCTGTGCCTGTCACCTGCTGCTCCAGACTCAGGCTTTTCCCTGGGAGGGGACACATCCCGCTCACAATGCAAAAACTTGTCTGTAGCAGCTCTATCATCTACAGCATCCATAAATTAACTCAGCAAACATTTGTGATGCTGGGCCAGTGGCTCCACAAGATCCCCCTGATACACCCCTGTGAGAGCAGGGAGATTAACATGCTCCCTAGTCTCTAGAACAAACAACAACATTGGAACAAATTCCCTCGGGAAAATTAGGCAGGAAGATGCTGTATTTATAGAAAGGGGAGTTAAAGTCACTTGGTTCCTTTTTTTTAGCCACTCATTATTTATACTGATACCCGTAATCATGGCCTGGCTGCAGAAGGGACCAAGAAAGAAAGTTGTCACCACGGTGCTGTCAACATGAAACTGGGAATTTAAATACCTCCTCCTGCAGGTAGGAGTACCAAACACAGTAGGCACAGATGGATTAGAAAAAGAAATATCTATTACCAACTGCAAAAATGCTGCAGCCACAGGAAAATGAGAATATTATGCTTAATGTTCCTGAGAGAAGTAAAAATGTTTTGCATACAGGGCTTACTCGGAGACATAACAATTCACAGAATTAAAAACATGACATATTTTTCAGCCTAATTCTTTTCTAGGTATTTGAAGTGCATTTTTCTTTGCACTGCAACCACTCAATGCTGATACAACAAAGAGCCTGTCAGTCCTGTAAATCATATCTTTAAGTTCCAGTGAGACACGATTATGTGTTATTCAGGTTACATGTGCATTCTTCTTGACAGTATGAAAGCTGGCAGTCCTCTAGCCAGGCAAGAAAATAATTATTTCCCCATATATCAATGCTTAGACAGTTCCTAAAACCCTAACTTCAGCTTGGCATATTGGTTTTTTTCAGAAATCTGCAAATCCTTCGTGATTTGACAGCTTCCAGTACTATTTTCACAGTGAATTTCCTTGCAAAACCAGTGCTGAAAATTACATTCCTCTGTCACAACCTAAAGGAGAATTTTTTGCCCCAGCTGAGCACTTCCCAGGGCAAGCACTGGGACACAGCAGCAGATGCAGGAGCCCTCTGGTTAGCCTGTGTCCAACAAGAAAGAAAAGATTGATATAAAAGTTGATATGAATATTGATATTCTTATTTTTCCTCTTGGAAAGCTGTTACAAGCCCCACATTTCACTGCATTATGGTTCCAGCTTAAGCAAAACAGCAGGACAAGGAGGGAGTTTGGGCAAATGTTTCCCACTGAATTTGCACAAGGGAAGGCAAATATCTGTGGCCTTGCACAGTTATCCTCAGTCAGTGTCCCAGGGTTATAAACTATACCTGTTCTACCAAACTGGATGGTTATTTGCATTCCAGTCAGCACTGAGATGCAAAGCATCAACAGCAGATTTCTAATTATAGCTATGTAAAAATACCACCCCACTCCCAAGTATCAAACATCACAAAAGAGAAGAAAAAAAGAACTGTAGTCGCGCACAATAGCTCTCTCCTCCACCTCCAGGAAAGGCAGAAAGTTGACTACAAGCTTTGTTTTTTTAAATACTTTACACTTGCCTCCTCTTCAGGGAGATTTACAGAGGAAACAAATTACCTGTGCCTTGCAAGCTGGTAACAGAGCTGGGCTGCAAAAATGTCTCAGCATAAAGGCTCAGGTCACCACCCTAAATTTCTTCGTATCTCTAGCCTTCAGCGAGTTCAACTTGTTTACCAAAACTGTCACAAAAAACCCCCACCGAACCAACAACAAAACAAACCAAAAATAATCCCCAAAAACTAGAGAGGGATATTCTCCAAGGGCAAAGAAGAATTGGCAGGATGAGTTGAGAACTAGATTCTCTCCTGTGCTTCTTGGGGAGGGAGGGNTTTTTTACCCCATTGAGCCATCACTCAATGCCACAAACCAACTGATGATGAGAAGTCAGCACTAGGAAGCCAACGGCTGGAACTGAATAAGTAGCAAAAAAAAGGTCCCAAAAGTACCAAAAAGCCTACAAAAATTAAACGTATCAAGCTAGCAGGATCTGACCATGGCGAGAAAGACCCTTTGAAGATTTTTTGGCGCTCAGTCCAGGCACATCTCACCCACACATGCACATGAAGCACACCAACAACAGGGGTTGCCACCCCTCCCAGCCCCTCTCCAGAACATGAGACCCGCTGCTGTCTACAAACAGCTCACAGATGGTGCTAAACCCCTCAGCCAGATTGAAAAGAAACCCAAACATAATTCAGTCCAGCTGCAAGCTCAGGGAGGCACTCAGCCTGTGCTCTGCTCCATTGAGTGCTTGGGGGCACCAACAGGGTTGGCTCACTGTCCTGCCACAGAACGAGTGGTAAACATCACCCAAAATAAGAGAGAATATCTTACACAGAAGGAGAAAGAGAGAAGCCATCACAATGGGAGATGATGGCTTCCTAAAAAATCTCTTTGGATAGGAGTTTGGCAAAAAAAAGCATAAAAATCAAAGAGGAGAGTATTATTCTTACTATATGACGTTAAAATATTTACACAATGGTTCCTTAGATTTCATCCCCATGAAGATTTCCTTCTTCCCTTTAAGCCCATATTCAGCCCCTTCTGCTCCTGTTATATTTTTAGGAAGTGGGTGATGGAAAAAGATGTTTGAACTGCCCTGGACAAGGTCCAGCCTCCAGAGCAGTAACTCTGAAGGTGAGCTCTTATCTGTGTGATGCTTCAGAAGGAAACAATGCCTGGCAGGGCACAGGATGCCAGCTGCTTTATGGGTAAGAGAAAGTGATTTCCAGGAGCCCAAACCCAGCGGTGCAGAGAGCACCAGCCCCTGCTGGGTGTCCACGTGTCATGCTCAGCTCCTGAAGTGTCCCCTTCCCACAGCCAGGCCACTGATGGAGACCCACAGCTTGGACCAGACCCTCCATCAGTGCCCATCAGCACGTAGGAAGCTCCAGGTGGGCACTCAACACAGAAGGAAATCGCAGACAGGCTGCAGCAAAGGGAGGCAGAGACAGAAGGAGGGATTCCTTTCCCTCAGCACACCAGAGACGATGTTTTAATGGAGTTCACAGGCCCGACGCATTTGCAGAGAACTACTAGAAAGTGAAATGAAGTGTGCACACCTAACTCAAGTCCCCAGTGGGATGTATAGTTACCATAGCAACTTTCAAGGTCCAGGACAAACCAGATTTCTGATGCTCCACACTACTGCAACTGTGGGAACAACATGGACAAAGAGAACTATTGATACATTGCTATTTTAAGTACTTGGGAAAAAAAAACCCAAAAAAAAGTAAGTAAAAATATTTCACTTAGGATCATAAACCCAATATTTTTTTCCAGGAGGTCAAGAGAAAACCTTGTGCACAACAAACATTCAGAAGCAAGAACACAATGAGATGTGAGGGGGAAAAAAAAAAGTCATCGAGGAGAACAAGTCCCCATGAGCTTAAAACTGGACATTCAGCACACCTCCATCACATGAAAGCACATCCTTCAGAAATGTTATTTAGCATGAGAGTTGTAGAACTGTAAAGCCTAGTGCAATACCTCAAAGGCTGATCGGATAAGAGGCTTCTTTAAAATTGGGTCATTAGTTCATACAGGAAATGTGACTTTACTTGGAAGAGATCCTTCATTCACTAATTAGCATTAGTACTTTAGAGAACATTTCAGTTTCAGTCTCAGCCAGCCTCACCACTGTGCTGTAGAAATCAGTTTTGTTAATTGAAGCAGCATTCTCTCGCACAAACACTGAGCTGCAGCCCAGTTGTACAATGGGAATGGCTTTCCTTTATAAGCATTTCTGCAAATGTCCAACCTCGTTATTTATACCTTTTCTTTTAGAAATTTCTCATACTTTTATCAACTGTTTCCTCATTTCCTTTTATGCAATACTCAAACCTGATGTGAAGAGTTTCTGTTAATAATTCAGAAGCATCCTCATTTTACTGATGGATGAAATTGGATCCTATTTCTTTAAATATGATTGCAGTACTGAAGTGTAACACCAGCAAAAAAGCTGGCAAAGTCTGCCTTCCTTTGGGATAAATGGAAAAAAATTATGTCTTGTTACCATCACAGAAAACTGATGTTCCTGTAAATTATGACTCATTCAATATTTTGTTGTGTTTTTATTTTTTTTTTTTTTTCAAGGAATCGTAACAGCACTTCTTCAGGAAGTTTAAGGGTTGCAAAACTTCCTTTTCCTCACAATATCATTATCTGTTAAGGAAAAGCCTCCAAGCTGTTGCATGGGAGGTTGAGAGAACTGTAAGCCTGCTTTAAAAAGGCTCGGCTTTAGGCAGAGAGCAACAACTCTTAGTTTGTTTCAGAGAAATAAATGGGTTATTCAGAAGCAGCATGGAAGTCACAAACCCTTTAGGAAAATCTGGTCTGTCCTAACCGTTCCCATCACCTTGAAAGTCACCTTTGCACTCTCTAGCAGCTTCAGACTCCTAAATTTCTGCTGCAAACTGAACTCTATTCTTAAATATTTTCTGTTTAAGAAAAAAGAAGTCTTAAATGAGTTTAATTTGTAACTGTACTGTTTAAGTTCTATTTATCAATTTCAGAGTGTATGTTCTCTACAGGTTGCAGAAATGTTAACTACACGACAAATCAGAATCAAGACACATCTACAACTTGCTGAGAGAAGGGTAGATTTAAAAAAAAAAAAAGGAAAAAAATTGAAAATCACACTTTGTCAGGTCAGTTTTACAGTTTCTGGAGCGCCAGTTGTACATTTTAGCACACCACTAGTCTCAAATGGTGAAGCCACTGTCAATCAAAGACTCCCATCACAAGCAAACTCTGGGCTTGTGTTTGGGAGGGGGAGAAGAGGGAGGGGGAAATAATCTCTGTACTGGGAATACTCTTAGATATAATGCAGTGAAACAACAATGAAGAAATCACAACACACAGGATCACCCACCAGAGCCTTGTAAAACAAGCAGCATCAATGGGGCCAGTTCCAGCTCGGGGCACCCAGGGATTCCTTTTGTCTTTCTGCTCTTTTGGCTCACAGCCCTTTCAGATGAGAGAAGTGACAATGTGGCAGCAGTGCCCATGTGTCCCGAAGGCTTCAGGTCCTTTAGAGATAGATGGAGGGTCATGGCCTTCATCCCCCAGGTCTGTATTTTTAAGAATCATTTTGCATATCTTCAATGTAGTATGGACTCTTGACACCTAAAGAGGCCAACCTAGAAACAGAGACTGGACAGGAGGAAGGGAATAAAGGTGGATATTTATTTGAAAGGCCTTCAGAGGCACACCCTGGGCAGGCCAAAGGCTGCACCCAAGATGGACCCCGAGTCACGAGTTCTTCACACTTTTATAGCTTTGGTCCATTTGCATCTCAACCCAATTTCACCAATTCAACTTTAGCTAATGATGGAATTTCCCCTCAGCTTGCCCCCCTTCTCAAGATGCTGGGTTACACATTTTGGGCCTAGGCCGGGCTGGGTGTCCTTGGAGAGCAGCCTGGAGAGGCTTTGTTCTGTCTGTCTCAGCATGAGAGAGCAGCAGCTCCCAGGCTGCAGGACACTGCAGAGTTACACACTGGGAATGCAGAATCGGAAAAATACAAAAGTTAAAACCTAAGGCATCATTCTCAAGAGCCATCACAGAAGCCTGGCTTTGAGACAAGCTTTGCACCTGCTCTCTTAAAAGTCTAATTTCTCAATCGTCCCCAAAAGGAAGACTCCCAACTTTGGTTGCTCTTGAAAGAAAAATTTAGTGTCTTCCATGGTATCATCTTCAGCTAAAGCCTTGTATCCTCCCATTAAACTTTGATTTAAAGCACAGTATTTTCTTGAATCATCAAAAAATGCCACAATCTGCTTTTAGCAACCTGTAGGCAAAGCTGCCAAAGCCTCTCTGAGCTGCAAGGCAGCTCTCACCCCTCAGTGTCCAAACTCTCCTCGCTACAGTCACCTCCTCCTTTCCTCATGGGAACAACATTTAAATTCGAATGCTGGTGCCTCATGTTTCATCCCCAGCAGATGAACCAGCATATCCATTTCCAGCACTAATAAGTTTAAATGAGTAGTGACAGTTTGCAGTCATGCAGAAACATAGGCAGACTCAGATGTCATTCTCAAAATGGTAACTGATTTGAGAGGGAGCATCACAGTCAAATTGCCGAAACAGACCTCTGCTTTTAAATTACTCATTAAAATCCAGGGCAAATCAAAGGTCCTGATAGCACAAGGATTACTAGGAAAAAATCCCCACCATATTTAATGTGTTAGCTAAGATGTTAGAATCCTCGAGAAGATAAAGCAATTTTTGTTTCAAGCAAAAGTACTTATCTTTGTGAGAAAAGACAACTTATTATTAATTCAAGATAAAATCGCAGTACTGGAGGTGAGCCAGTTTATTGTTTTCACAAGACTTAGCAGACTGAACCAAGATAAAAGAAGAATCCCAGGGCTTTGCAGAAGAGGGGTAAAAAGCTACAAGCTCTGATTTCCCGAGTGGCAGCACTGATATTCCCCACTCCAGACCTCTGTTTGGTCCCACTGTCAGAGGCTCCCAGGGTATCATCACTGGGGACTGAATTGTCAGGGGTTGTTGGGGTAGCAGTTTTGGCTTTCTATGAGGTCTGCAGCCAGCCACAAAAGATCTGGAGACTGTAAAAATATATGGAAACAAACCCTCCATCTGTACAGTGGACACTACAAAAACACAGGGTTCATCAGGAAGAAAATCAGAGATGTTAATTTAATTTCCCATTTAGCTGTTAGCCTTTACAGGGGTAAGTCTAGCTGAAGAATTGAGTGAAAAGAAATTGAAGAGCCACCCTGGAAGCTGTCCTGGCTCTCAACAGGCAGCTCCTGAAGTTTTTAGTGGAGATGAAGTGAGCCCCCCACATCACCATCCTGCTCATCTCCCAGTCTGCAGCCCCCACTTCTCCATCTCCACTTCACTTAGCACTGCTAATACACCCACCTCTACAATTCCAGTACTCAATTCTATGACAGCTCATGTGACAGCCTTGCAAGTGACAGGAAATTGGGACAGATTTCAATAGAGAAGAGCTCAGACAAGTTTACAGTAAGCTTGCTTAGCTTTGTTTGAGGCAATACCAAGTAGTAAAATTGAGGATGAGCTGTCAGATTTAATTAATTAGAAATCCCAACTTTGCACACAGGAGATCTCAGCTACGTGTAAAATTAACAGCCCCAAAAGAAAGGTGTGAGTCCTCAGGTTTGCTTCACTGGCCTGCAGGAGGCATCCAAAAGATGTTATCCATCATTAAGCACTCACATCAATTCTGAATTTCCACCTGTCATCTGCAACCTACGGCTGAACAGAATAAAATCAGAATCAGCCTAGATCAAACAGGACTTTCTGCCTCTCTTCACACAGTCCAAAGACAGTAGCATTTTGAGATTTCTTTGTAGTATGTACCCCAGTGACATACCAATGAGAGAATGTAATTCCTGAGGACTGCAAAAGAACATTAAGGAACATAAAGAGAGACAAAAGAGACCATTAAGTTGGTTTAGATCCTCTCTCTCTCTCTCCTTTTCTTAAGAAAGTCGTCTCATCTCAGATAAACAGAGGATTTTTCTTGGTTTATTTGCTTTTATGTCTGGAGTTAGACATTGCCCAGCAGAGTTTTCATGAAAACGTAATGCTTGTTTAAAATAGTACACACTTCAAATAAAAGATGTGTCTCACAGTAAGATGAGGACAGAAAAAATAACAAGAATGGTGACAAATTCTTTTAAATTGTTTCCCAATGATCTAAGTCTCTATTAAGAAAATAAGAACACAAATTATCTTGGGGTTTGCTGAGTTTTTTTTTGTCATGGGTTGTTGTTTTTTTAATTTGAGATTTTTGAGCCTCAGCCTCAAAATCACTAAAGTTAAACAGGCAGACAGACAATTTGTTCTATTAATATCAGTGGGACAAACAAATACTTAGAGATCAAGGTTCTGATGCTGCAGAACCCCTCTCACCCATGGTTAAACAACTCATGAACATCACTACCAATCTTTATCCCTGAGCTGAAAAATACCTTTGAACTCCTAAAGATGAGTTTTAGGCAATTATTGGTTAGTTTTGCTGCTTTTTTCTTTCTGTCAGAGCAACACCTCAGTGCATTTCTAGGAGCTCTAGGGGGAATGTGTGTCCAGAGTGGAGAGTGCACACTTGGATCAAGAATACTAATCACACACAGTTTCTTATCAGTGAGTACAGTATCACCATCCCAATGCCTATTAAAAAAAAAACAAAAAAAAACTGTACAACAGAAATGACCCCGCGCTCCAGATATGCATCATTTTTAAGGTCAGTTGGTCCCTGAAGGCACATGTCTATTACAGGGTAAGAACAGGGGAATAACTGGAAGTCTCTGTTATTTTATGTCATCGTGGCAAGAACACTGCCTCAGAACATTTCCTCATTACTGGAAGCAAGAGTCCCACGCAGGGAGAGCATAAAGAGCAAGGTCACCTGTAAAATTACCACATATTTTTCTTTACATCCTGAAGAAGTCACTGCACTAAAGCCCTGTGAGGAAGGTTCTAAGACCAAAGAGGACTTACATCACTCGTGACACATTCCCACAGAAATCCAATTTTTGGACTCAATTTACTAAATTCCCTGAAGTGACATCTGTAAATCTTGTTTGATAGAAGCCACGAGCAAGATGTGACAATATTGAAAAAAATGTATATTGCTGGCATTACTGGAAATACCAGCATAGACCTGGACATCCCAGAGTCTGAGCAACACCAGTTCCACGCTCTAGGAGGTAGGAAGGCCACAAATTTCTCAAAAGTCAAAGTGAACCTATACAAGAAGCTCCCCAACACTTCCATGGATTCCCCACACAGGGTAATACGGCTTTTAACTCTTAGAAACTGCTGTGCAAACAAGTGCCTCAGTCTGCCACGTGAGCAAAAAATGATTACACAGACAAGCACACACAGTGGTTCAGAAAGTGATGTGAGTTTACACAATTTATCCAGTGAAGCATGAAGGATAGAAGCAGAGACTCCAGGACCATCTGCTTTCAGCCTGTGAAGCTTTTGGGGAAAAGGTGTGTGTCTAGAGAAGGAAACCTGGATTGCATCTGCTATGTGCCAAGAATGATATATATAAAATTATATATATATACACATAAACAACAGCATCTAGAGGGTTGCACCACTTTCTGGCATTCATATGATTCACACACAGAACCACTAAAAATTCACTCATGCACTTAGTGAAAAATGCCAATGTTTGCCAGGGGCCAGTAGTTTAAATTACTGTGTCTATCTTCCTCCGAGAGGAAAGCCACGGAAACTTGATTAGTATTTTTCTACCAGAAATAGAAGGGCAGGAACTCTCCTCCTTCATACAATCTGGAGGTCAAACTAGATGCTGTAACGATCTCTTGTGGCTTTAAACAGGTTTTGTAGGTTATCTGACTTAAAAATAGACACAATGTTTAAATAATAACATTCTCCTGAAACTGAGAGCCTGGTACAACAAGCCTCCAGTCACTGGCTAGGATCTGGAGGGACTGCGACCATACAGAGATTCGTAATAAACCAAAGGGAAAATCCTGGGTAGATATTCCAGAATTGAATACTACTGACTCTCTCCACCTGAAAAGCCAATTATATGTGCTGTTTTCTGTATAGCCTGCTTTAGCTAGGTGCAGACCTCCATAAAAGTGTGCAGATCTCCATAAAAGAGTGCAGATGGAGGACGTGTCTATAAGAGCAGAACCATACCCAGGTTTGGGTACCACCACAGCAGCAAGGACTTCCATCCTCAGCCAAGAGGCACAGAGACCACCGTGTCCCATGAAATTGGAGCCTGTTTCTGGTACTGGGACAGTGCAATTAAAATCAGCTTCTGTGTGCCTGCACTGTCCTGACACCTCTGCTGTAGGCACTGCCCTGATCATTTCATTCACAGCCTGTTACCACACCATGGCTGCCAGAGGTCACACGGTCATGGCTCAGATGAGGACCCGAATTCATTAAGTGAATCAATAATGTGTGTTGCCTTTTTGCTCCTTTTTCCAGCAGAAGTACAGGGGAGATGTGTTGCCATCTCCTCAATGGAATTGTTCCTTGTCCACCACTGTTTAACTTGTCACAAACAAAGCACCAACACAGCAAACCTCACCAACTTGTGTGAACTGCCTGGAAGTCCACTGGGTATCACTGAATTCCATGAGCCAGTGAGTGCACCAACAATGGGAATCGGATTACTTCGCTCGTATGTTTCAACAACAGCAACTTCATTTTATTTATTATGATAATTCATAAAGCACCATCAAACGCAGTGCAGAATCTCTTCTGCAAATAATTACAGTCTAGTAATGCAGGATCTCATTGAAGCACACCATTAATTCCTTGACAGTCAGGGAACAGGCCAAAGACTTTGTGCAAATGAAGGATTAGCAAGGTCTCAACACACACATTTCCTTGCACTTAGAATGTGCAAGGAGCAGACCTTATTAAATCAGCATCTCATACGATGCTTTAAAATGATAGCCCCCGAGGCAGTTTTTTTTGTACTTCAAAAGATAGTTGTTATCATACTACTATATGTTACAGCCTGGGATAACAGAAAAATAAATTCCTATCTAATTGTTCTACCACTGTACACAGGGAGCATAAAATAGTTGCTCTTTCCCACAGCTGTCAAAAATCCCCAGACTTTTATTCACAATGAGGTGCCACCAGTCTCACACAATGAAGAGAGAACAGCTCTATTACAATGCTATGAATTGTCTTCCACTTGGATACTGAAAACATTTTGAGCAGTAACCTTTTCTGAACCTACCATTCAGCACTTGTGTTGTCTCCATATGTGCCTCAGGGTTATCTTGCCTGCCTCTGGTATGTTTAAAATGCTTCTATTTCTATGCAGAACAACTTTGTGGTTGTGCATTTTATGGTTGCTTTTAAAGTAAGATTTGCCTAAAATTAAAAAAAAAAAAAAAAAAAAAAAAAAAAAAGGAAAAAATT
>VWZT01008174.1:596119-626661 GCA_013397055.1 Pachycephala philippinensis
CGGCACACCTACACACACACGTACACACACGGAGGGCTCCGTGGCTGTACAGCCAGGCGGGGGGACGGCTGCAGGCAGCAGCGAGCGCCGTCCCCGGCGGCCGAGCCGCGCTCAGCCCGGGGAGCCCGGGAGGGACTTGGCCCCCTGTCCGAGCGCAGGGCGGCGGCGGCAGCGCCCACGGGAGCGGGGCAGGCCCGGGGCAGCGCCCCGCAATCCGCCGTGTCGCGGCTGCCCGGGCGGCTTCTGAGGTCGCGGAACAAGCCGGGGGCTCGACGCCCGGGGGAAATCCTATCCCGCCCCGCCAGCTCCCTACCTTGCCCCGAGCNCCCGGCCCCAGCCCCAGCCCCAGCCCCAGCCCCAGCCCGAGCCGGGGCGGGCCCGCGGAGGGACAGCGCGGAGCTCCCGCACCGGCGGAGCGGCCGCACGGCGCCCTGCGGGCTCTGCGCGCTGCGGAGCCGCCTCCCTCCTCCCGCTCCCGGCACGGCTCACCGGGCGCTCACGCCATGCAAAGGTGCTGAGAGCAGCGCCCCGGAGCCCGGGTGGAACGTGGGAGTTTAAAGTCATCGTCAGCGTTCACCACAAAAAATTAAATAAAAGGCCACACGCAAAACCTACCCCGACTCCAAAGCAACATCCTTTCCCGAAGAAGTAGGTGTAGCTAAACCACCTTTGGAAAGACTGGGCTACGAGAACAAAAGTCTCCCGTCTTCGCCTGAAATCCCGGATGAAATCTCCCAGCTGTTTATGTTGTTTCCATCTGGCACCACATTCCTCCCCACTCTGACAACTTACACGTGGCTTTCGCTCGGCGCAGGGGAATGGTCCCTATCGGCACGCTTGCAGGTAGCCAAAGTCCTCACGCTACACTGTTAGCACAGTCGGGGTTGCTATAATGAGCCACTTCCCCTCCTAAAACCGGGCTGTTCCACGAGGATCTGTCTTCACTGATTTCTCTTTCAAATAAGTTTTTGCCTTATGTGACTCCAGAGAAAAGCTAGAAAGCAGAAATCTTTTGATGGCATCAGATATATGAAAAGAACCTCTATTCAGGTGGTGTAGAGGAGAGCTAACCTGATTTTTGAGTTCCTGTTCCTGATTTTTGATAGGATTCAATTGCCAATCCAGAAATTGGCAATTAAAATTTACACACCTGCTTAATTACGTTCCCGAGGCTCCTTCCAGGCTTCACCAAGATCCCTTACGAAGACCAGAATCATATCTGGACCAAACAGCTATTTCCACTGAGCCACAGTTATCCAAACGGAGCAACAAGTCCTTTATGCTCCAGAGTTTCTGTGATTCCAGGCCCTCTCCAAGAAACCTGCAGAGGAAAAGTATAAACTAATGAAAGAGCAGCTGCTTGCTGAAATTTCCACTCAGTTCCAAGAAATGAGACTTGGCAGGTCCTTGCTTTTTATAACACTCCGTGACTCATTTGCAGAAGCAGGTGAAGTCAGAGCCATCACTGCCAGAGTCCTGCCCCTGACGGCTCCTCCAGGGAGGACACGGATTTTCCCAATTTTGAAAAAAAAGAGAGGAAAGGACGATATTGCTCAGCTACTGTTTGCAGCAGTTTGGTTGCTGAATCTCTTCTCGAGTGGTGCTAGTCCATCCTTGACCTGGTGTTTGCCAGCAAATCTTCCTGAAATAAAGTCGGAACTCTGCAAACGGTGTTGTTTTGCCAGGCTCTGGCAGGTTCGCTCTGAGGACAGGGGCAGCAGGCAGGCATGAAGCTCACTGTGGGCTCCTGTGAACCAGACAGGAGAGAGTAACCCGAGCCTGCAGATCAGGCTGGGAAAGGTGGGGCCTCACTCCACAATTGCTTAGGAGTTCACCTTAACCCTGCTTAAAAGAAAAAAAAAGAGAGAGAGAGAAAGAAAAGCACTTCAGCCAACTTCCCCTTCCTGGCTCCGAGCTGGCAGAGCCCCTTGTTGTGCTGCATCTTCTACCAGTTCCGTCTTTGCTATTTTTCTGGTCCAGAAAGTCCTCCACAAAACAGGAAAGCAGAAAAAAAATGTGAAATAAATCCACTTCTATGTACCCAAACAAGCACTGAAATGTGCAGATACCATATGCTTCCCTAGTTTGTTTCCAACAAACCTTTAAATCTTAAAGAATCAGATTATGGAGAGGCCACCTAGGTAATTCCTGTGAATGAAACTTACGGGAACACTGACATTTCCAAACTCTCCATGCCAGATGCCATACACACACTCCCTAGGTAAATAATAACAGTAATTGATACTTAAAAGCACTCACCCCATGAGAGGTAGAAAGAAACACGAGAGATTCTCTTAAAGAAAAGGCTGGGGACTGCTTCAGTCCTTGGCAGCGATAAACAGTGCTTCTCTTCCCCCTTTTTTCCTGGATAGCAGCCCAAGCCCACCCCCTGCTCCAATTCCCCTTAACAAAGGACAGAACACAAATGCAGAAGACCACTGTGGGCCGATAATTTTGTTTGGTTTCACTTGGAAAGAAAACATTTTAAAGCAACAGAGACAATGAAGGGGAAAGAAAGTGGGATGTGAGAATGAGAGAAGGGAAACCAGAAGGATAAATGGGAGAGAGAGAAAGATTTGGGGAAGAATAAATTCTATTCCTGTTCTCTACGACTTTTCTTCGAGATGTGTGCAGCAGGCATGGACGTTTATAAAACTATTTTATATGAGTATGAAGTTAATATTGAGGCAGAAAGGAAGCCAGAACATTGTAACACAGGCGACGAAGACGGCATTTCATCAATGTTTGGGGAAAAGATAAAATACGCCGAAGAATTTCCTTCTGTTGGAGATCAGCCTAGAGATACTTTCTGGGCTGGGAACCTGCAGGATGGACTTGCACAAGGGTCTGGCAGGTCCATCAGAGCTTTTTGCCAACAACCCCCTTTTTCCTGCCTGGATCGTGGCCAGGCTCCGGGCCCCAGCTAGGCGTGATCTCCCGTGCAGGTGCACACGCGATGGAAGGCACCGTGTGGGGAACAAACCTGCAGCTTCCCGGGGAGCACCTTTGTCCAGCCTCTATTGAAAACAGGCGGGCGAGGGTTCAGTTTGTACAGCGTGAGCTGCAGCAAGCCCAGGGATTCGAGATTAGCTGCTGATACTGGAATTTCCACTCTCGTTGAAAGCACGCGCCGCTGTATCCATAGAGTTTTCAGAAGGAAAATATACAGAGCAAGCCTGGTTCTTCTATTGATTTTCAGGCACGTGCAGCTCAGTGAGAAACGGCAGAATTGTTCCTGATTTAGGTCATAAAAATGCAAGATAAACCCAGAGGATTCCACAGCAAGTGAGAGAAACAAAAGAGACTGGCTTTTGGTCCATGCTACTCCATTCTTTATGCTGTGAAAAACAACCAAAAAAAAAGAATCGTAAATACAGAAAATGTTTATTTGCTGCTTAAGTAAAATTACAGAATACATTTTGCATCATGGCTAAACATGGTACTATCTATAAAAGTATGCAGGTAAGATGATTTGAAGAATAACCATAGAGATTCTTCTAGTCCCAAAGCACTTTTTAGTTTGATTGGGGGTTTCTTTTGGGTGGGTCTGGTTTTAAAATATTCTGCTTAAATATGACATCCTTTGTGTCATAAATATATATGTATATATATTTAGACTGTTTTTAGAAGACACTAGGTGAATGTGATTAATTGTTCTAAATTCAGATTTACTATTTGAGTAGCAAATCCGTGAATAACATAATGACCTCAAAATTTGTGAGGTCTAAACATGTTCAGGACATTCTATAAACTTCTGCATTAATTAAGAAACTGGGGTCTGCTACCCAAAAATTACCTTTGGGCAAACCTTCTAATGTGTTTGGGTTTGATTCCCCTGCCCAGAAGAAAAAAAAGGAATATAAAAAGATTATTAAAAGACATCTTCTCTCCTCATTAGTTGATTCTTTTATTGAGAAGCTCATCCTTAGTTGATTAATATGATATTACAGCAACTACTTGCAGTTTCTTGAATCACCTTTCTAAGGAAGGTTGGTTCAGGCACACAAAGTAAAGCACACCAGAGAGCTACCCACAATCGAAATGTGAAAAAGAAGGAAGAACTCAGTGTGTCTGTAACCCTCTCCTCGCAGAAACTGAACTCCAGACTCAGTTCTGAACCAGAGGGAAAATGTCTGGACTGCTCCTGGCTGACTCATACACTCTATCCCAGGTACGGAGCCAAAGCAGCACAAAGAATTCCCAGAAGTCTCATTTCCATGCAAGAAATGACTCTTCAGAAGAGCTCGAGGATACGGCAGAGAATATATCAGGTGAGAGTGAGGTGTCTGTCAGAGTGCAATCGTGGCATGGAACTCCATGGAGGCTCCCAGTGACCGTGCCAGATAAATCTGCCTCCAAGAGCTGTCGTGAGTCACTTTGCCCAAGTTATAATGAGGGACCACTCAGTACAGCAGAAAGTTTGGTGTTATTAAAGAAAGAAAACACTCAGCTGTTTGCTCATGGTCCCTGTGGTGCCTGCATTCCCGAGTCAGAGAACATGGAGTTACATCTCCTGGGTGCTCTGGTCTCCGTTTTATGTTATTTGGAATTTGCATCAGTAAATGTACACCTTCCATCTTTGTCCCTTAGTCTAGCTGCAAGGGGTTTACAGATTTTTCTTCCATGTTCCTAATTGTTGTTACAGCCGTGAGGGAGATTATTTGACTGAGCTGACTGAGATAAATGAACCAACTCTTCATCCTGAGCACAAAACTCTTCAGCCTGAAGCTGCTTCCACTGATGAGTTAAAAACTTGCCATCCAGCTGTTCCAACTACTAATGTATCAATTACAAACCATGTAATTTATGACTAGGGCTGAAGCTGAATGTGTGATGATAAAAAGCCTTGCAGTAAGACAAGGGCTCCGTGACGTTATGAATTAGCTGGCAGTTCTTTCTGCACGATCCTGGGTGGATTGCAATCAGCCAGTGAAGCAATGCAGAGGACCTTTCTCCCTCTGGAGCCATGAGGAGTGTTGCCATTCATTTCAGAAGGAATAGAATCAGACCCAAACCCTTAATTTGGGCATTACTTAATCTCTGTACTGAGAGCTGATTGGCTGACACTTGGATTTGGATGTCAAAGATTCTCTCCCGAAAGAAACGTGAGGCCCAAGAAACCTTTGCATAATTTGGGCAAAGCTCAGCACGTTTGTGATTGCTAGAGTTTGATCTGTCACCTTTCAAGAGCTACACTGTGTGTGATGAATGAGACTCTAATTGAATTTAAGCAAATAAATTTCAGGTTACAAAGCAAACTGAAGTGTTCTTATGCATTTTGATGCTTCCATGTTCCTATCTCACAGAGACAAAAAAGAAACAAGACACAAACAATCAGTCATTTTATATCCACTCTCTGCTTTTTATAGGGAAGCATGACAGGTGTGTTTTATTACAATTTTATGTTTATTGATATAGAGATAGAGCATTAAACCTCAGATATTTATTTTCCCTTATATCTCATGTTCATATGAAAAGAAGGAAGGCAGGAACAAAAAATACATATGTAACTACTAGAAAAAAATAATTTGTTTTGCCAGAATGTATAGAAATTTGTGGTTTTTTATTTCTCTTCTAGGGTTTTGAGTTATACTTCTCTGTTGGAGGGGGAACAGTCTTAACCATATGACTCACCTTAAAGCCTTCAGAGTTCTTGAGTCAAGCATCTAAGATCAATACATTTCTTTAATAATCACGAGGTGCTGATAAAAAAGACACTGACATTTTTATTTGGATTTGGAGTTCATAGAATTCACATTTCCTAGCAGAAATGTCAGAGGGAGAGGCTTTCTTCTTGTAATAAATGACAAGGATTTGAGGCATTCACAAGATGGAGTTAAGCTTCTGAGAAACATATCAAATATCATTACCACAAAAGTAAAATCATCAGATTGAAGAGAATTACTTTGTAAACTGTTTTTTTATTGTTAATTGTGCCGAACTTTATTTTTGAAAACAGTTGTCCTGGTTCCTGTTTTTAAAGACAGAAGGGCCTTGTTCATCTGTCCGAGCTGATTAGAGAATGTGTTGGTCACCTGAAATCCTGAATTTGTGTATACTTGCTTAGTTCTGATTGAATAATTATTTCATTAGCTGAGGGAACTAATTAATAATGCTGTATCAATTTTTTGGTTATATAGCTCTTGCCACAGACCTCAGAATTGCCTAGCAGCATTAATGAATCTGAAGAAACAGCCTTTATTGTACAGAGACGACAGCCAAAGCTCAGCTAATGCTGAAGATCCTCACAGTTATACCCTGAAACTTGGTTTATGTTGTGGTTTTTATTACAGCCTAAAATTATAGAATTTGAAAGTTTCTGAGAGAGCAGAAATGAAAATAACAGTAAATGCATATAAAATAACTCTCTGTGTGTGTGTGCATATGTATAGATTTAAGCACATTTAGCGTGCATCTCATGACTTTTGGGTGGAAGAACATGACTCATTATTTCTGATTAACTCCGTTATGCTGGGAAGTTGCATCAAATGATCATGGAATTATAGCTCTAGTGGGACCCAGCTTGGTGCTCTGATCATTACAGTGCCTTGTACAAAAATGGGACAATGTCTCAGAATTCGATTTCACACAGAGTCAGTCACAGGTGTGGTCCTGGGAACTGTGACTGAGGAGGTTGTGGCATGGTTGAGGCTGTGGGTATCATCACAAACTCAATCAGACTCAACAAGCTTCTTCTTTCCCACAGAAGGTGCCCATGAGATAGATTAATTTCCATGCAGTTTTCAGGTAAACATTTGTAATGTCCAAGTTCATAACTGCTTCAGTCTATGACAGATGTGGCAGGTGTACAGCTGCATTACTTGATTTTGCCTTAAGGCAGCCCAGTCCCCATGGCAATATCAGCATTTGAAACACACATACTGCCAAATCAGAGAGGGCCTTCCCTGAGCTTGTTACAAGTAAGAAGCAGATAACAATAATTAAAAGGGAGACTAAACCCTATGGTTATTATGATCATTAGTTGGCCAGTAATGGATTTCATACTGAGGTGGTCACAGCTATTTGCTCAGATATTCTGGGGCAAGGAGAAGTCACCTACCACAGCACACCTTCTGCTTCCTTGAACAGAAACGGCTGGGGCATGGAAGAAGTACTCAGGGAAACTCCTGTTTGGAGGCCACTGCCTTTTACCAGAGCTGGATGACTGAGGCGTCTTTGAGAGCACCGTGCCTTCAGGGCTATCAGCTTGTTTAGCTGAACTTAATTTTCCCTTAGTTCTAGAGCTGAGCAAAATCACATGGCAGAATCATAAGTTATAGCCATATGGCACAGTAATTTTTATACAGATAGCAGCAACAAGCTGATACTCTGTGCATTCTGACATGTTTATAGCCTGGCGTAATGATGCAGGAGGACAGCAGTAATCTCCAGAGTGGGGACGTGAGATGAGTGGGGACATGAGATGCAATCCAGTGAAGTACAGGCACAAGATGATACTAAAGATTTCAGGGTGATGAATCATTCATCCCAGTGAATGAGCCAGGCAGAGCTTATTTTATATCAATTAGATAATCTGGAGTGTGAATATTTGTGTATTGCCACTGTAACACAACTAATTTACTGTGTGTTGTGTATTAGTTAACATGTCAAGATTTTATTTAGACTAAAAAACCCTTGGCTTGTGTGTTCCTCCTTTGTCAATAACAAGATTTTGCACGTAAAACTCTCTCCATCAGTCCTCTACGTTCTTCCTTTCCTTTACATTGTGATGCCCCAAAACTTTTCCTACTCCTTTGTGAGTAAATGCACTCACTGACACAGTGATGGGCCCAAATAATTTTTGTCCTTTCTAGAGGCAGGAAGAGGCCAGCCATTTGACCCCTCTGTGCCAGAGGCCCAAAAATCAGAGGTGTGTTCATCAAGACAGACAGCCCCTGCCCTCGGTATGCCCATCACTGTGCATGTGAGATTTGCAGAGCTCAGCTCCCCTCCACTCCCCTAAGAATCCAAGGAGCACCAGGACTTCTTCCCTCCACAACCTTACACACCAGGGGGTGATGAGGGGAAGGGGTACCAGGTGGGGAAAAGCCACCATGCCACATTGCAGGTGACAGGCACATCAGCAGAAAGGGTCTCATGAAGCATCTCCTGCATCCTGCTCCATCCCCGCCTCTGCACCATGGAAAACTGGAGAAACCTGAGCTGCCCTCCCCTCCTGACCCCTGCCAGGGGTGCTTTTCAATGAGCTGAAGGAAGAAATTGAGCTGAAGCACAATGATAGTCACCCTGTTTGTTTACAGAAACATTTTCCCACATCTTCTGTGGTTTCAGTTTTTAAAAGGGTGAGATTTTCAAGGCTGGGACATATATAGGTATCCAGTGCCTAGCACAGCCAGGGCTCTGTGCTGACAAAAGTCTCTGTATCCTCCCAAATCAAGCAAAACTGTGACCAAAATAATGTCAGTCCTTCCTCTTTGCATGAGCCTATGTTAAAAGAATAAGCAAGTACTTGGCCAAGAGAAGAATTTCTTCTTCCTCTGGAGTGGTGTCAGCCAGCAGAATTCACCACTCCAAAGAGCACCCGGACTGCTGTTGAATTTAAAAAAGGGGGGTTGAATGGTCTTAATCAGGCGATGCTTGTGGCTGGTGCAGCTGTAGGGAGACAAAAGGAAAAACTGAGAAGGACTGAAACTCTTATAGAATGACACGGATGATTTAACCCCTAGAATGAACAAGCTAAGGACTGGGAACACACTCATGATGCAGGTATTTCTGGACTGGAAGAAAAGTAGGAAGACAAAGAATTGAGTTAATCCCCAAGTCAAATAAACAAACTAACAGTTACTGGAAATAACAGAAGAGATAATCTGGAAAATTCCCTGGGAGGACTGAAGAGCTTTCAGATTCCCAACTGTAAGACAGCGATCCATGCCAGGAGTGTACACAGCAGGCACTGAGAGCCTACCTGATCTAACAGGAGCGTATTTCAAGGATTTGTAAATCCACACTACTTGTAGATTTCTGGGATCTGAAGAAATGTTGCAGGTTTGTGACTGTTTTTTCCTTGCACTTAAAACTTGGGGGGTGTATTTATTTTGTTTTGATGGAGGTGAGAAAAGCGAACCTCAGATGTCTGGAACATCCCTCCTCCTCAGTCTGAAAACAAAAGGAAAGCAAACACAAATGAGATTTAGCACATGCACCCATTAGAGAGGAGTATGGCCAGCTTTGCACTCCTCTCTGATTCTCTGCCTCCAAATTCTACCCGCCCCTCTGGAGAAGTGAATTGTTACTCACAGGAGGGTGAGACATGGTGGAGATTTATTTAGGTATAATTACAAAACACTCGGAGATCCTGAGAGGAGAAGTGTGATAAAACTGAATCCAAAGTCCTCTGAAGCCCAAAAGGATATCTTTAATTTATGGGACAGTGGAGCAGGCCCATACATACTGCAAAATTACTACTGAACTTTACAGAGTAAATGGCTGTGGCAAAGGATAAGTCAGGATGCGCACAGTACTATGAAACCAGAATTAATTATCCTTTCATGTGCCTTTGCATTGTGTTATTTCAAAGATATATTCTTGTTATCCTCGTCTAAGTTATAGGCTGCTAAATTATCAGCATGAAGACTGCAACAGCTGAAAACAAACCAGGAACAATGGTTTGAGCTTCCCTGTCTGTGAGAACAGGGCAAATGGCACAGGCTGTTTTTCAGCGCTGAGTTGAACATAACATATATAACATGTGACAGCAGCCCCAATCAAATCACTATAGCACAGAGACAACACTCCCCCAGCGTCGGGCTCTCTGAGCTGAGAGCAATTTTCGATTAATTTTCCTCATTTACGAGGTAGATGCTAGAGCAGTTGTGAAGGAGTCCAAAAGCTCGGCGGTAAATGAAGAATTCTCTGGTGTGCTTCATTCAACGTGCTTCTCCCAGGAGGCAGAGGCACAGGCAGTTTGAGAGCTCATTTCTTTAGGGGAGAGCCAGACACACACGTTCTGCTCCTCAGTGTTGTCAGCACTCTCCATTTACTCACAATTGAACACACACAATAGATTAGGTTGTCCTAACAGGGACACGGGAATTTTCATGCAACTCCCTGTGTAGCTCCCCCGAGGAGGTACTGACCACGAAAGTGGGAAGTTTTAAAGAAAATGTTGAGGTTATGGGTGAATTTTGTCTTTTATGGGGTTAACTCTCATTGGCCACAGATGGGACAAGCACTGGCACACCCTCTGTATGTGAGCTGAGTGAGCTTTTCTGTTTGGAGCAGATAAGGTCTTCTGCAGCTCAGACTGTGGGCTCTTTCCTCCAGACAGCAGCTTGCCCAGGGCAGTGACTCCAGCTGATGGCCACTCATGGCCAAAGCTGAGATTTGATGGACCTGATTCTTGTTTACTCTGCTATTTAACCATTGCATTTACTTGTATGGATATTTTGTTTATTTGTTTGCACATACTTGAAAGCCCTGAAAAACTGCAAGAATTGGGGTAAAAGAGATTGTACCATAAAAGAGAACTAGCAAACTTAAGTTAGCTCAGGTTGCTAAATGACTCCTACAGTTGAGTTTTGAGTACCTCTGATGCCTTACGTTTTAACTTTTATATTTTTCAAATCCTGCATCCCCAGTGTGTACCTGTGCAGTGTCCTGCAGCCTGTGAGCTGCTGCTCTCTCATGCTGAGACAGACAGAACAAAGCCTCTCCAGGCTGCTCTCCAAGGACCCCCAGCCCGGCCTAGGCCCAAAATGTGTAACCCAGCATCTTGAGAAGGGGGGCAAGCTGAGGGGAAATTCCATCATTAGCTAAAGTTTAATTGGTGAAATTGGGTTGAGATGCAAATGGACCAAAGCTATAAAAGTGTGAAGAACTCGTGACTCGGGGTCCATCTTGGGTGTAGCCTTTGGCCTGCCCAGGGTGTGCCTCTGAAGGCCTTTCAAATAAATATCCACCTTTATTTCCTTACTCCTGTCTAGTCTCTGTTTTCAGGTCGGCCTCTTGAGGCATCACCTCCAAGAAATGAAAACTCCACAACCTATCTGTGTCTGTGTCCCTATGATGACTAACTTCATGGTAGTTTTATTTTTCCTTTTATCCACTTGGAATTTCTCATGTTCCAACCCATCACTTCCCATCCTTTCCTTGTGCACCTCTGAGCTATGCCTGACTCTGTCCCCTCCACACACTTTTGTTAGGTAGCTACAGACAGCAATAAGGTCTCCCCCAGACTTTCTCTTCATAAGGCTGAAGAAACCCAGCTTTATCAGACTCTTTGTTCATCATAGCACCCAAATAAATCATCCTAATGACCTTTCACTAGATTCACTTCAGTTTGGCCATACTGCTCTTGTATTCAGGGGCCCAAAACCAGACACCCTGCTCCAGACACAGGCACTGCTGGAGAAACGGAATCACTCCTAGTGATCAGCAGGCACCTTCTCCCAGTCAGTCCCCAGCTTTGGCCCCATCCCTACAGCCATTTCAATTTTAGTTGTATTTTGCAAACATTTGTACATTAAATTCAGCTGCTGTTTTGCATTTTGCATTTGGTTTTAAGGAACCTGTGGTGTGGTCAATGTGTGCCCATTGCCACAGCCTGGCTGCTGCATAACCTTGATTTGAGTGCCTTCCAGCATTTCTGTTCCACCAAAGAATAATATGGTAATGTCTACAAAATCTGAGAGTGAGTCAAAGAAAAATAATGAGAAAAACATAATACATGATCTATTCTTCTTAATGACACGTTATAATAATACATCTTAATAACATGATTATTGATTATGCAGTGTATTATTATTATAGCAGCCCTAAAATCCTAATAAAGAGCCCAGCAGTGTAAGAAATCAGGCCACAGAAATCTGGGGAAAATGGAAGGATTCATATCAATGTAAACTGTTTTGGACTTGGGTTTCACTGACTGTTGCATCCATTTAACTGCAACCATTCCAGCTCTTCTATCTGTGGGAGTGTCCCTGCCTTTTTAGGGAATATGAAGGATTAATTGCATGGTTTAGAATGATTCTCTGGGTATAAATAAAATTCCTTTGTTGCCCAACATGGAAATATTGTTCAAAGTATGTTTATTCTAGTGAAAAAACCCCCCATATTTCTGAATAACAGCTATGACAGAATGATTGTCTCCTTTAGTAGGAGACCTGTTCTTCAGCAGGAAGGCGTTCCTCTCATCAAAATCTTTGCATAAAGTTCTATTTTCATATTAGGAAGATTTCATTGCTGATGTTAAACAAGACTTTATGGGCTAAGGGTTGGAGTTAAGTAAGATAGAATTCGATTAACTGATGGCAAGATTGAAGTTTTTGATGTGGGTTTCACAATACATTGGAAATAAATAGCTCACAGTCCCCTATCATCATTTGTCAGCAAGTGATTTCTTATATTTTTCATCCTTATTGATGTATTTCATTGAGTTTACAATGTTATATTGATCTTATCCTGGTTCTAGTCATCAGTTTCTATCTTTAGGATATTTAAGGATAGTAAATCTTTGAAGTTATTGCAGCAGACCTTTCTCTTCAGAAGATTTATTATTTTCCACTAGAGGAATGAGATTTTTAATGACCCACATTTTAAATTATTTCTCACTTATAGGCAGTTTTGACCATATAGGAATAAAAATGAAGTACAGGTCTCCTCCTGGGTCCCACAAGGAGCTCAATAACACCTAAATCCTTATAGCATTACTGTTTTAATTAACTTAAACTGTGGGAACATGCCAAAGAAATTGCATTTGTAAGTTGCATAAATTTTAGTATGCTTTATTTCACCTTATTGGGACTCGTTCTCAGGTTTGGTTTTGGTTTGTTTTATTTGCAGCTCTGTATTGATATTTGGGAATAGAAAAAGTTGGCTGTCAGATATGTTTTTATAGGTCACAACAGGGGGCAATTTAGAATTACCTTTTTTACCAATGGGATATCTTTTGGGCTCATATGAAGAGCTGCAGATACCTCCTTATTTTTACCAACATTCAACACTTCATTAGCTCAAGAGTTGCTCTTGCATTCTGTGGATTCTAGGCCTGTGTTGTCACAGCTGCACTTATTACAAAAGGAAGTTTGTCATTAAGTGAGAGATATAAAACAGAAAAGGATTTCTTTAGCTTGCAGAGTTATAAAGCCAGAAAGTATCAGGCTTCTAAACTGAAATATTATCTCTACTTTTAGGGCACTATAAGCACAGAGCAGCAAAGTGTTGAGGAATTTGGACACTGAACACTCCAGAGGATGCTCTCACAGGAGCTCAGCTGTTTAGTATTTTTCAAAGCCACCCTTTTCACTTCCAATACTATATAGATAATGTATAACTGCTTTTATGGCCACTATAGTGGGGCTTCTGAGGCTGCCTGTCACATCCATCTACATCAGCATTACAGCCCCTGGACAGGGGATTTCTCTTCCAACCTCTTTAAGTGCTTTTTGGGCATCTTTCAACACAGGGTTTAGGAGGAGAGCAGCCCCTCTGCAGCAGAGTCCTGTCAGTGTCAGAAAGTTTTTCTGAGTGCTTACACACTTCCCTGTGGAGCAGGGAGTCCTGAAAATACAACACAGAAGCAAGAAACACAGGCAGTCACAAGTCAAGATTTACTTTTTCATTTTAAAGATGATGGCAAATTTTACTCATAGTGCTTTTCCAGTTGGTTCTTTACGGAACTTTATAAACATGGGAGGGATATGTATTAGCTATCAGTGGATGTAAGTAAGTATATAGATACTGCTCACTAGATCAGCTTCTCAAAGACATGAACACTTAAACCCAAGTTCACTCAAGACCAAAACCCAAACCTTAACTCCCACAGCACTTAGCATGCAGGAGCCAAAGAAAACTTAACCACAGAGTTCAGAACATTTGTGTTTTGCAATGGTACAGTGCAATTTCCCAGTTAACTTTGAAAACCTACTAATACATGTTTAATATTTGGATCCTAAGACAGGGGAAAAACCAAATGACTGTAGCTACAAAAGGACAGACAAGCCACTGTAAGTCCCACCACTCTCCTACAACTGTTACCACCATCTTCAATGCAGTTTGGGAACCCCAGCTGTTCAGGGGAACAAATCCTTATGCATCCCTGACCTCACTCATGGCCACTTTGGGATCTGTAAGAGTTCCTCCTTATCCACTTCCTACAGCCTAATCCTTGTGTCCCAGGCAGATCTTCAGCTCCTGAAGGGCAGGAGGAGAACAGGCAGTTGAGGATGGGATGGGGTAAGGGGGTGGGGACACCTTCCTAGGGCTTAAACAGATGTGAGGGTTAAAAAGGAGACAGAGAAATAAACCAAAGACACGAACATTTGACGTTGGAGAGGAGCCTGTTTGTTTTTAATACACCAGAGGAATAGCTGAAGCACGGAACAGCCATGTGTAAAAGATGAAGTTTGCTTGCAGAGCTGACCTTGGCTGCAAAGCAACAGACGCCTGAGAGGTGATATCAGTTCTGCATCCAACTGCTGTGAGACTGAAAACAAAAGCAAAACAATGTTACAAGAAAGCTGTCCTCTTTCTCTCCATTTGCAAGGATTTGAAACAGCCCTCCTTTGAAATCAATCTGCAAACATATATTACCCATATTAGAGACCTCACACATTTTTGCAACAGGATTTAACATCTTGGACCAGGTTGAGTGTGAACCAGAACAGTCTTCAAAATAAAATTACAAATTCAATCTAGAGATACTTTAGACCATATTATTTAAGTTGTTCCATCTAAAAAATTTCTGGAAAAATAAGGATCCTATCAAAAATATTAAAATTCATTTGGCCACATATTGAAACAATAAAAAATGTTTCAAAACAACCAAAACAGCATAAATAGGTAAGGTATGGCTCTGTTCTCTTAGAGGAAAATCAAATGTATTTGCAACAAATGTAGATTAAAAAAAATAAAACAATCCTATGTTGTTCTCATATAATATACCTTGCAGTGTCTTACAAATATCATTTGATAATATTCAAAACTATATTTATTGTAGGAAATAGAGAGACAGATAACACACTTCCCTAAGATACTTATTCCTGCTATAAAAATAAATGACAAGACCATATGCAAAATTCCTGTCTGATCTGGTGTCTACATTTCAGGTACTTGCTACAACAAATTTGGGGGTTAAAATCTTCTATTAATTTTATAACCTCCTTTGCCAAAACACAGCATGAACATCAACATATATTGCCACGTTTTCCTCATCATCCTTCAACACAAGCAAGCCATTGATGAGGCACAGTGAGAACTTAACCCGACGTAGCACAAGCTGGTGGTTCCCAAGCACAGTGTGTGATCTATCTGGAACAGGCAAGGCCATTTGATACCAAATTCCAGGGAGATAACACTGACCCAGAAGCCTGAACACAAGAGCAGTGTTTTTAGTTGCAGACCAAGAAGCTGGAGGCTCAGAGTGACCTTGCAGCACTCTGCGATGCTGTGGCACAGGCGGGAGGAGGGACAGGGGGACAGACAATTGCCCAATGTTCAGGCACATTGGTACTGCCTTTGCTGTTCTTTTGAAATGTTATTTAGTTTTCTGTATCAGTTTAGTATGAGATGTTCCAAGAAATTGATGTCCTTAATTTAACCACAAAACAGAAACAGACTGGACGCAGAGTCTGCCTGAAGTGAGGAAAATGTGCTGGAGGGATAGGGATTTCTCTTTCTATGTGCATTGAGTAGTTGAGAAACCACCAGCTAGTGTGCTAATCAAACTGTCCTGCAGTATCTAGAATCTGCACACTGGATAAACCTCCACATCATTTGAAAGTTTTATCACTTCATTAATACCTTTATTCATCATATGCAGATAAATGAATACATCTACAGGCTTCAAAATCAGGCTCCCCTTGTGATAAACACTCCATATTCATTCTCACTCCTGTTATTTGCCTCTGTGAAGTGCTCTGCTACAAGGGCAGAGATGACAGAATTTGTCCCACTGTAACAACCTGTTTATAGTCAAATAGAAGGAAATCGAAAGGATCCCGTTTTACAGATACTATATGAAGCAGAGAGAGTATATCATTTGACAAATTACACAGAAAGCACAAGAAAAAGGTGAAAATAAATGGCAGTTCTGCTGACATCTGGTTGAGTCTATGCAGCTTTCCCCAACTGATAACATCCAGGTTTGTACTGGTAGCTGGAAACACAAAACCTCCTGCCCACTAAGAAATTATCAGGAGTCATGAGTTGATTTCTTATCACAAATTCAAAATGGATAAACCATTTGTTATTGTTAATGTTATTTGTGTCATCATGGCTCCCAGAGAACAAAAATCCCATGACACTGAGATCATGGGAAAGGTTGAAAATAACTCCCTTCACAAGTGAATCACAAAACTGGAATCTGCGAAATGTCTTTGAGGGGAGACCATATCATATTGAAATTATAAAAAGTTCTCTCAGAAAAAAATTGATATCTAGAACACTATATTTGGCAAAATTGTTAGTTGTAAATATCACAAATTATGCAATCTAGCTGGGAAATAATAAATGAAGACACTTTTAGTTTCTCTGTAACTTTGAGCCCTTAAGGTGCACTTGGGTTCATCTTTTATTTTTTTTATCAGTGAGAACTAATAACTTTACAAAAGTGAAGTTTGAGATTCTTCAGGGTCTGAAGTATCAAATAAAACCACGAAATCCTGAAAGTTTGAAAATGAAGCTGCAGCAATCAGTGGTGTTATTTCAATGTTTCTGGCTATGAAAGCAAGCACCACTGGGGGCAAGGCAGTCTTTGCTTTCTCTCCTAAACAATCATAATAATATGGCAAAGTTCTCCTGTTGGCCTTTTACAGGGCAGAAAAATAACTGCAAAACAAATGCAACAACAGTTGTGGGGTCAGTATTTAATTGTTTTTGCTTAACATTTCCCCTTTATTTCCTCCTCCCCATTAAAAAAATTGAGCAAATTGTAGGCTGCTGTATGGATCAGGTGATCTTCAAGCTGGTACCTGACTCCCAGCATTGCCTCACTGCCTGGAACACTGCTGATTGCTTATAAAGGAAAAATAAATCTATTTTTCTGCAAGAGTCCCTTCACACAATGCAGGCACTCTGCTGCAAATGTAAATCTTGCATCAAACCCTTGCTTGAGCAATCTCAGCATGAATCACCAGCTGCAGGGGATTATCTCCATCAGAATATGTGGAAAGGAAGAAGAGGCCATTTCTTAAGGGAGCTGAATATGTAACATAAATCTTTGTCTGTAATGAAAGATTTACTTTATAATTCAAATCAACTCAGTTCTACTGGAAAAGAAGCTTTTCACAAGAAAGGTCTGCAGGTGTATCAAAAATCACTTAAATCTGGGAACTTTTAATAACAGCATTTATTGCCATCATGTCTGTCAAAAGTATCTCAAAATAAGCAACATTTCTTTTTTCTAATTATCGTGCAAGTACTTTTCAATGACTGCAGGTTTGCTCATTCGAGATTGTAAATACATCTGAGTAATCTTAGCTCACAGTTCTAAGTTTCTGATATTAAAATTAAAAAAAAAAAATTGTAGCAGAAAGATGAGGGGAACAGGTAACTTTGGAAAGGATACAAGGTCTTATGGTTCAGGACTGCTGAGCGGGTGACCTCCTTGAGGAGATTATCCAGCAGTGAAGCCCCTCTGTCAAAACCATCTGTCTTCAGCCTTAGTGTACTTTGTCCTGGACGCTCTGAGCTGCTTTTCTGAGAGGATGCAGCTCTTTAGCTACAGTGCATAGAGATGCTCTGCCAATATGAAGAGATTAAAACTTGCTGATGGCTTTGAAGATTAGGATCTGACCCTCAAACTGGGAGACAGAGTAGACCTGAAGCTAAAAAGATCAGACACAAAATATCTGCTGCTCTTAATCGCCCTGAAAATAAGACATTGCATTCTTCAGCAGTAAGCCCTGGTGTTGTCTTTACCTTTGGACAACCTCGAGAACTGATGGGCTACTGTAGTCAGGATCTCTTCTGGCAGGATACCAGGAAATGGGATCGAGATTAAGGATGAGCTTTTGCCATGCTGCTTCTGAACTCAATAAATTGGCCGATAATTCTGATCACACTAACATCTGGTTGGAAGGAAGAAAATATATTCTAACTGCACAGATAGCTCTGGGAGGCAGCTACTCTTATTTTGGCACAGGACACCATTAATCTGAATAACTGCTTCTTCATTCAAGCATTAAATACTGTGGAATTTTTGATGCTGAATCCTTCTGTGGAAAATTACATATCCAAACAATTATACTTGATGTATAGTGGGTATCACTCCATTTTCCCCAAGTGGTATCATGTAACTACTGAAGCAGGATTTCTGTCCAGGGCGACTTGGCAGAAAAGGAATTCTTGCTCCTTACTGATCTCACAATGCTTTAGATAGGGCGTGCTGGTTTTGGCTGGGGTAGAGTTAATTTTCTTCACAGTAGCTAGTAGGGGGCTGTGTTTTGGATCTGTGCTGGAAACAGTGTTGATAATGTAGAGATGTTTTTGTTATTGCTGAGCAGGGCTAGCACAGAGCCAAGGACGAGTGAGCGGCTGCGTGGTGCTTGGTGCCTGCCTGGGCTCAAACCACGACAGAGGGAATGACTGACTCCCATGTAGCACTGAGTGGCCAAATTGTTCAATAGCCTGTTCCACTTTGTGATGTAAACATGTTTTCTGCATCAGTGGTTAGAAATTCCATCAAAATGCCATCAAAAGTCTGAATATTCACACACGGTTTCTATCCTGTGCCACAGGAAAGTCTTGCCCTTTCTTTGCATCGTTGCTTTCTGTATCTCACTAATATCCAGTTAATCCAGCAGCAGAAATATTTGCAAGCCTTACTATTTCCTGAAAATGATTTTTGTCTAAGAACAGGAGGATGAAATAGTGCGATAAAAAGGGAGGCTTCCACTACACATTGCTATCTTTAGGTTCCTATTGCTTCCACGAAATTCATGGTGGACTTATTTCTCTGAAGGAAGCTTGTAAGTTCCATTAATAAATATGTGCTTCTCTGGCAGTCAGAAGGCACGCCAGGCTAGTTTCACAGATTGTCATGTTCTGGAGCCCAAACGTGACAGGTTTGTTGTATGTGTAAAAGTAATTCCGAGAGGTGGGAATCCCCTGTCCCTGCGAGTGGCATTCCTGCTTGGTGGATGTTGTCTGTAAAACAGGATACACAGTCAGCCCAGATATCACTGCTGGGGTTGGATTACAGTAGGTTTGGTTTCTACTTTTATTGCACCATCTTTTCTTCAATTAACTCAGTTTTATTTAGTGTTTTAATCTACCTAATAAAAAATATGGAAATAGAAGTAAGTGCCCAATCTACTTTCACTAAAATATCACTTTACAAATGCCCAGTGGATCAACTGGAAACAAGTAGAGACACATTTCAGTTACCACTAGAAACAGGCTTGATTTTTGTAGTCACTGCTCAATAATCATATCCAAGCTTATTGACTCACATTTCTTTTACAAGTTGTTTAAAAATCTGGAGTACCATGCATTTTCCAAATTATTTTGAATTACTTTAATTCAGGGCCTAGAAATCACATAACTCCCAGGGCCAGCTACATGTCTTTTGGGAAGCAGCTAATGCACATAGAATTTCTGTAGAAGGGATAAGAGCATAGAAACTTTATTCCATCCTGGATGGAATAGAATATAATAAAAATTTTTGGTAGAGTAATGCATTTATGATGAAATTACAAACATTACTGTCAAGTCTCTGCTCAGAGGAGGTATGAGAGCAGCAAGAACAGGACTGCAAGACCCCACATTCCCCGCAGTGCCCCAGCAATGACTTCGGTCCTGTTCCTTTGCCTTTCTGTCTTAACTCTGCCCTGAGATTGCCCACAAAACACCTAGATAAAGTACTTTTCTTCATCAGCAGACACCCGAGGGAGGTGAACAAAAAAAGGCTGGCTGACTCACTGAATAAATGCCACCCAAAGCGGTCATGTTGTGTAATCACTGCTAATGGCCCGTTCTTCTCAGTCCATTCGCTTCCTACTTGAAGTTGATGGAAGATACTTCTGGCAGGTTTTTGGAGGGTGCTTCAGAACCCTGAGCTTACAGATGCCTTTGGTCATTTCCAACAGTCTAATGCAAGATAAGTGGCACTGTGGGAAACGCAAAACCAACAGATGAGAAGAAAGGACCTGACAGAAGACAAAATTTGCATCCTGACTTTTCCCGGTCTGTGCTCTTTGGGACCGTGTCTGTGTTGGTGGTTCAGGGAAAGCTGTTCAGTAAGTGTGAGAGTAAGCAGGTCACAAACACAGTGCTGGGAAAGCCACTGAACGACCGGAGTCAATTTTTTTCTATGATAATGCAGAAATGATGAAGGAAAGTAGGCAAATGACATTTGAGATGACCCTGTGTATGAAAATACCAAAGGAACATCAGAAATGCCCATGAAGACACACTATTACACTGCATCATTCGTGACACAGGAGCTGACCTCACCTTTTAAAGAAAGTGACTTTCATTGACTCCTACTGACTCCAGTAACACCTGGATACCTGGTGGTGGTACAAACCAGTGCAAATCTGACCTGGGTCAGAGGGTATGGCAAAACCCAGGAAAAGATAGCATTCACATCTCATCTTAACTCGAGTTGTTCTTCTTGCAGAGTATGAAAAAAGGGATCTGCAAACTTTTCTTCATCAGTCTTAACAGTGGCTGCCAATGGCAGTGCCAGATCTCATTTCATTTTGTATTTCTGTGCATGCATGTCCTACACTTTAGGGACTTTCACACCACAGTTGCAAAACATGGGCTGAAAAATCACTTTCCCCATCCTGCTCCATAATAGTTAGAAAAATCTGCTGTTTAACCAGAGAAAAATTCCACTGCTGATTGATTCCTAGGTCTGTTTGGCTGATTATAATTCCCTAACCTACCCTTATGTGATTCACACCCATACATCTGCTCTAGCTTCAGCATATAATTGTTATTCCATACAGACAGCCCAGTATTTATTCAAACAAGGGTGCTCTTGTGCATTTCTCCTTTTTTAGCTTCTCTAAAAAGAGTAAATGGGTCACGATACATTACATTGTATGTGTGTGTTTTTGTGTGGGAATAAAAAGTAATTTTATCATCCTCTCAAATGCAGCAGTTGATTACCAAGACAGAATAAATAAAAGAAGTATGTTAA
This sequence comes from Pachycephala philippinensis, assembly GCA_013397055.1. NCBI lineage: Eukaryota > Metazoa > Chordata > Aves > Passeriformes > Pachycephala > Pachycephala philippinensis. The sequence continues at coordinate 617,226 of VWZT01008174.1, forward strand.
ATGGAGTACTGTACATTTACACTAGAGATAGGGCGTTCGAGCCTTCTCTAAAATACTGCAGCTAGTTAAAAAAAGATGATGGTTTCTGCTATTTTCCAACATTGTTTCTATATTATAAAACAAGTATCTGCTCTCTTGCAGATCTGTTGCTACAGTACAAAAAATCTAGGCCGTGACTCTGTGACACTGCAAGTCTTTGACTCCAATGTTATCATTTCGTCCTGGGAGAAGCAAAGAAGATGCTTGTGGAAAAAGCAAGTTGGTACTGCTTGGATTATCTCTATAAAAGAAGCTGAAATGAGTTTAAAAACATTTGTGCTCTGCCAGAGTCAGCTGATTTGGCTCTCAGGAGTTTGTATGAACTGTTGGTTCATGGGTTTTTTGGCTTGCACCTGTGTTAGGACTTGGGAGAGTTCAATGAACCCAGATCTCAAAGCAAAAATACTTAACCTTCATTTTCTAGTGGAAAGGGTGTTTAAAAGCTAACTTTAGTTTTCTGGAAAATATTTTTGAAGTGATCTTAGACTCATGTAACTTGTTTTGTGAAAGCAATCCAAATATAGACTTGAAGAGTTGGAAGTTTGGCTTTTGGTTTAATGCATTATACAAGCTGGGACCGACTTGTAAAACACTTTGCAGCTACAAGCTTAGTGCCAATCATGCGGTATCTGGATGTGGAATCCGAGCTACTTTCAGTAACATCCATTAAGATAAAAGCACAGCACTGCTTTTTTGTAGAAGTATGAAGATTCTCAGCGAAGGAATTAATAGAGGTTTCATCTTGAAACCTTTGTGCTTCCTATCACTGTGTTCCACGATGCTTGCAGTCAGATCAAGAGCCTGTGAAAGCATTATGTTTGTTTTTATCTACTCAATCTCATTATAGCTCTGAACAAACATCCAATAACTGTGTTTCACCTCAAACTCACTTCCCTTTGAGTACTTCGAGTTTCACAAATGGAATCAAACCAGCAGCTGGCACTCCTGAGAGCAAGAGACTCGTAGGCAGCGAACTGAAAGCTTGCACAGAAAGCCAAAACACAGCTTTCATCTGAGTCTTCTGCTTTGTCATCATCTTCTGCGGTGGAAAACGTGTGAAGGGAACACAGGAATTTAGTTAGCAAAGCATTTGCAAAGCAATAAGGATAATGTCCAGCAAACCAGCTGTGCCTTTCGCGGAGGGGCTGATAAGAGGCAGGAAAGACAGGTAACAGAAAAAGCTGAGAGGTATCAAAACCGGGTTAGGAGCCCGAGGGCAAAAGCCTGAAGTCCTTCTGGAAGGTAGGGGTTACCGCAGCTACTACAGCGACCACAATATTTCACTTCCAGCAATCCATTCGCACTCAGCTGCAGTCAGCAGTGCCTCTAAGTGCTGGTGATCTGACAGATAAGATGGTGATCTGACAGCTGTTTAATGGAAGATGTAGAATAAATCCATTTTTTTTTCCAGTAGAATGAAATGTACTAATACATAACTTCAAAACTTTCTGCCAATGTATTTTAACTCTCACAGGAAGAAGGAAGGTTGTTCAGAGGATGGGATTCAACCGCGTTTGGCCTCTCCTGTGATGCTGTCAATCGCAGGGCTTTCTGATACTTCTGATTTTTATTTTTTCTAAAATGACAAAGTAACCGATAGCAGGTTATGGTCTTTCAAGTTGGCACATATTTGACTAATGATCCACAGATGGAAATCTCCGTAGCTCTTGCCAGCTGTAGTAACAGCCCATTCCCAGGTGCTGGGCAGATTTTTAATGGATATTTTCCTTTTTTTGACTGTTACAATACAATGTAACATGCAGTTAGATTACTCTTATCGTTTCGGTAGGTTACCAGCCATCACTTTCCAAACTCTGCTCTCATTTCCCACTTCACGTGATTGTTTGTTCAGTGCCTCGAATAAGTCAGATACAAGAAGAATATTATTGATTACAGTACTATATTCACATTAATTATTTTTAGGGATATTATTAATAAAAAAACACCATCTGAAAATCCCAGATATGCTACTTTGATACAGAGCTTTGCCTGTAACCTGTTTGCAGCTGTCAACTCTTAGGTGGTCACAACGTTCAAGGGATTTGCAGGACCTGTAGAGTGTTACTGGCTCTGTAAAATGACTTTTTTTTTCTTTGCCAGAAAAATTCCTTCCCAAAAGCCTGCACTTGATAAAATTTCCACACAGGTCCTCTGTACTTTAGTAAATCAAGAGTGCCCCAACTATCTCAGGGAATGTCTCTGAGGTGCCTGAATACATTGCTTCCTTTGGATTTACTGTGCCCACAAAGATGTAAATCACGAGGACAAAAATCGAGGTAAAAGGATTAGTTATAAAACCGGGGTGGGGAGGTGACGGGAGAGAGATGACAAGATGACAAGCAGAACTAGAGAATGTTATCCTAGCTGACACAAAACTGGATATCTCAGCTCCAATACTCTTACAATGAATTCCTATGATGTGCTCCGGTGTTCAGAGCCAAGTACTCAGTTTCCATAGAAATGGAGTACTTTGAGATAAGGCCTGAGATTAACTGCTTAATGACTTTTCCTTACATGGCCCAATACTTATGCCCTTAGAGGCTTTGTTGTTAAACTTCAAAGGCTCTTGATGGGTGTGAAGCTGTTGGGAACTTGTTGATTTCTCCTTGCTTCATGCTCAGCCAGCTGATGCACCTCTTAACTATAAGCAAAGATGGTATTTGCACCTGGAATCAAGCAGTAGGGGTGTCCAAAGATAATTTCTTCTTGTATTTTTACCCATTCTGAGAGCCAGCCACTTCTAGTCTAAACCTAAACTGCTCTGTCGTATAAAGCTATTTATGCATCTATATTAAATTCTATATAAAACCTGGGTCTCACCAACATGTACATGCAAATAAGATTCTTGTTTTTAGCATCCAAAACGCAGGTGACCCATTAGTAGTGTAGACTGGATTGGCCTGACAGTGAGAGGAAGGACATGGCTGTGAGATGAACTAAAGCCCCCCTCCACCCTGTCAAGCTGTTCCTGTGTCACCATCGAGAAACAAAAGGAAAGAAACACGAAACAGACCTTTGGGAATCCCAGTCTGCATTTTACAGGTCATAAGGACATGGATGTGCAGCACCACGTGTGAAAGTCTCACAGAAACCCAACTAGCAAATAACTTCATTACACTAATGAATTTTCCAAATATTTGTACAAGCCTCGTGAGCAAAGTTCTACTCAAGAGTAATGAGGGTACTTCCTATCTTTTTGACTCACTCCACCATTAAATATTTTCAGTTCCTCACAGTTATATAATTGTTATGCATCTCGGGACAATAATCTTTGTTCCCCAAAATCTCAGTAATAATAAAAAAGCCCTTTGCAAATCTCAGTCTTCTGTCTCCTATGTGTAAAAGCATGGCCATCGTCTTCTACCATCAGTGCTATTAATTTCTTTCAAAGTTTGATCGTGGCAAAAGACCAAAAGCCCACAACTGTAGTTACTCCAAGCACAATACCATGAGCCAAATTAATCCATGATCTAATAGTGATGACATTGGTGGATTCAGTCCAGAGACAAATGTAGCTTAAAGTTGTTTTGAAATGGAACATATTCTCAAATCTCAGAAGAGCAACAATATTTCTTTAAAAGCTGAGATTTTTATGGCCAGAGAAAGGAGAGAATAATATGAATTGCTGTCTATGCAAAGAAATTTTATATAAGCTAGTATTTTTTCTAAATAATACCAATATATGTCACATATGAGTAGTCTTTCTTATCTTTTTCTTGCTATCCCCTATTTTCAAGCTCACCTATTTTTCTGGTGTGTCCTAAAAGGGACAGACAGTCTAGTACATAGTAATTTCCATTAGAAAAAAAAAAGTTTCAACTTTTTCAAAACTAAATTATTGTGCAAGTAGTAGCAGAACAAAATTGCTCCTGTTCTCTCCAGAGCACAACTTGCTTTCATAAACCAGCAAATATCACGTTGCCTGGTGAAGAGAGGCTCACAGTCATGTTACAAACTGAATCTTATTTATCAGAAACTAGAGTACTTTACACCCCTAATATTAATGGTGCAAAAACTGCACTTGCAAGTGACTGCTAAAAAACAGAATCTGAAGAAAATCTGCAGGATTATTCAAAAAGTGATTAGAAAAGGCTTATCAACAAGCCTGACTGATGTTACTTGTTTAGCTTCTGTTTTTTCAGCAAAGCTTTTACCCCTGGAAACAAGGAAAAAACCCAATGTCCTTTCTATGCCAGATCAGTTCCAGTGTTCCTAGGATAGCAGGACTAAGACTGTCTGCTATGGCTGATTTTCAGAGGCTGATGTTTGAATCAGTCTTTTAGAACAGCGAGTATAAACATCTTGCATTGTGAAAAACATCTTCCAAGCAAAAACATCAAAGCAGCCTACAATTATGAACCAGCTAAAGCTCGTTCCTGGAAATTTGTATTGCTGTTTCTTACAGTACAGTGAGCTCACAGAGAGGTATTACAGTTGTGATGATCCTTAGAGAATAAGATTTTTGCTAAGCTGTTTCCTGGAAAGCAAGTAAACTGACAGGCAATTTTAATTCTCCTTTAGCAGAGCTTTAAAATTGGATTCGGTTTTATTATGAATTGAAATTCTTTTTGCAGAGGTAAATATTTATTTAGCTAGCCTGAGTTATCAAGTGGGTCCAATATGAGGCTTGAAAAGAAGTAGCAAAATAATATTACGTATATTTTTACTTTACATTCCTTTATTTCCTGAGGGTTAGCTTTAGCAACACTGTGTTCTGAAGACATTTGGATAGAAACTGGGGAATCATTTCCTTTTGATATCACTCTCCTCTCTATCTGGCCAAAAATACCAACTTTTACCTCTCAAAAGACAGAAAGGGATCTGAAGACTGAGGAACAGAGAAGCTATTAAGGCAGAGATAAAGCAATTTTAGATATTCCTTATTGGTTTTATCATTCTGTGCTTGGTGCATGCTCTGAATGTGCCGGATCCCTGCCCTCCAGACAGATGGAAAGGCTCCTGACAATGTTAGGAACAATATTCTTCTCATGAGAGCAAATCCTTTTGAGAGCCCAGCACTAACACGGTGGTTAAAGAAGTGATCTTACATGTGACCTCACCAGAAGAGACGGGAAAAAAGGTACAAATGCAACTCTGAGGTACACAATTGGTAAGTCTCCCATTTCCCCTCCTATCCAGCTTCCACGTGTTACATTTCTCCTGCTAAACCACTTCTCTTCCTTGCTGCTGTCTCAAACTTGTCTTCACACTCTCCCCTGTTCCTCTACATCCCATTCCCCTGTCTAATCCCCTTGGCCTCTATTCACACACATAAACTGTACTACCAAACTTGCACTATCCAAGAAAAGGAAATGGATCCCCAGTTTGTACCCAAATATCCTCAGGATACACTGAAGTAAACACTACTACTGATGCCTTATGTTTTAGCTTTTATATTTTTCAGATTCTGCATTCCCAGTGTGTAACTCTGCAGTGTCCTGGAGCCTGGGAGCTGCTGCTCTCTCATGCTGAGACAGACAGAACAAAGCCTCTCCAGGCTGCTCTCCAAGGACACCCAGCCCGGCCTAGGCCCGAAATGTGTAACCCAGCATCTTGAGAAGGGGGGCAAGCTGAGGGGAAATTCCATCATTAGCTAAAGTTTAATTGGTGAAATTGGGTTGAGATGCAAATGGACCAAAGCTATAAAAGTGTGAAGAACTCGTGACTCGGGGTCCATCTTGGGTGCAGCCTTTGGCCTGCCCAGGGTGTGCCTCTGAAGGCCTTTCAAATAAATATCCACCTTTATTCCCTTACTCCTGTCCAGTCTCTGTTTCTAGGTTGGCCTCTTTAGGCATCGCTACCACGGACACCCACCAGAACAGTGTCTGTGGTCCAGCACTCACATTCCCTAGATAAATGTTAAAGAAGCTGCAGGAAACTAGAAAAAATATGGTCACTTGCTGTGAAAGGCTGATGTAGAAAGGACTCCTTGACTAGAGGCATGCTGATGTATTATTTGTGAAATATGATTACATCTGCCTTTTATCTTTCATCTCGTTACTCAGTGATAATTGACTGCTCAAGGCTGGCACTCATTTTTAATTATTCCCCCGGTGGAAACCCAGCAACACGCTCTGCAATTGCTCTCACAGATCTGCATGCAGCATCTGCAACACATCATCCTTCAGCAAACAGCAAGTCCTTTTCTTTTTCTTTCTTTCTTTTTTTCCCCCCTAAAGTAGCTGTACAAACTAGTGCAGGGCACTGCCCAGAAAAAAAAAAATTAACAGAGGTAGAGAACATCAATGTGTCCACAGACTACACCGAATGTTTCACCATTCATTAAAATAACTCATACTTGAGATCTACTAACAAAGGGTCTGCCCTGCTGCTGTGCCTTGGAGATTTCCATTTCCCCATTGAGATAATTAATTTGAGAGAATTAAGCATTTAGTAACTTCTTGAGTGCTGGGTCCACACAGCTGCCGGGCACAAGCTGAAATAACCATCCCCAGGTCACCTCACAGCAGAAATGCTGTTAGAGCTTTAGTGTACTAATAAATACGTAAGGAGCTCCACTCAGCGGCGAGACAATGTATATCCAACTGTGATAGAGAAGGAAGGAGTCTTTGGAAATGTAAATATGTATAATAAACACCTCTACTTAATTGAGTCTCTGCATTATTCATTGTAATCACAGCACTAGAATCATAACGTTTCACTAGGATAGCTTTATTTACTGTCAGCAACATTTCCAAGAGAATTCAATCACTGGCTGTGGAAAGATATCAGTTAATGGAGCAGACACTCTGAATTACAAATGTTGAATAAAAGAGAGTCTTGCCCGGGTGCTTTATCATCTATGATTGGCACACTTGTTACTCCGTGCAGTAATGGGGTGAATTACTCTGCATGGTTACAAGGCCCTGATTACTTCCTGACAAGTTGGCGTTGATGGATATTTAACATTACAAGACAGTTATCTTCACAGTAAATAGACAAAGATAAAACTACGAATAAAGGGTTTCTAATGACATTTCTTTTATTCATAATGTGATACATAATCACCCTGTTTTAAACAATAAAACTCAGTACTACCTCATTTTTTAAATTATTTTAAGGTTGCTAAACTTTCATTTGTTAATAATAACATTTTTTTCATCTTTCCTTCTTTTTCTTGTACCACGTCTAGACTTTCATAAAAAACTGAAGCCTATATCACAGTTCCTATCTTCTCTAAAAAATTCTGTATTAAATAAAGCAGCTACAGAGCGTTGTGCCCTCTGGGGGCACGGAATTAGTGTATTTTCAAAGCAAACATTTTCAGACTGTGGGGAATAAACTATTTCAATGGAGAAAGTACAGCGAGAAAGTCTGAGACTGCTGCTAAAGAAACAGTCTGACTGAATTATGTGTGACATATCCTGGCTTAGGCCTAGCACCAACTTTGGAGACTTTAAGAAAAAAAGTAGATAGGTTTATTTTCAGTATTGATTCCGCACGTCCTTAGTCATATTTTCCAATACTCCGTAGTTCTGCTTGGCCTAGTGGGATGTCTAGATTTTACAGGCTTCACATCTCCATCACTTTTCTCCTTTTCTGATTTTCAGCTACTTACTGTCCTGTTTGAAATATTTTTGCGTTTCTCTGCCCGTTATGGATTTTGTGTCTTCCTAAGTGGATGTCATAAGCTTTGTGCAGGTGGAAAATCATGCTCCATTTAACAGAAGACAAAATCAATCAAAGCTATGAAATCATTAAAGGTAAACATCCCCAAACACAATCTTCCCATTCTTTCAAACAGGGTGTTTCTCAACCTTGAATTCTAAGCAGGTAATTTAAACTTAGTATTTTCTTTGTACTGACCCTTAGGATCCTTTTTTTTTCCCCTGAAAAAGTTGAGAACGTCAGTTACCAGAAGAGTTTTTTAAAAATGTAAACCCAAACAGCATTTCTAACAAGGAGACATAGCCCTATGCTTAGATAAGATTTTGAAAAAGGTAAATGTAAAAGTAATACATTTCAGTTTGGAAAAAATCCAGAAAATCTTAAAGACACTGGAAAGGTCTATGTGGCAACCTGTGGCTCTGAATGGAAAAACTGGATTTAAGATACAGTGTCAGTATGCCTAAAAATGAGTCACGAAGTTACAAAATATTTAGGAGTTACTTCTGAGAACTCCGGGGTGAGAAATGAAATACGAGAAGAACGTGAAACATGGTGCCTATCTTTTAAATGGAAAAGCTGTGGAAGTCCACAGTTATCTTCAACTTCAGTTATCTGTTAATGATTTAAATACTTAGTTGTGAGGCTTAAGAGGAAAAGATTATTAACTGACAATCATTCTGATTCTTAGTTAAGGGAAACACCACGCTCCTCATCTTTCACTAAGCGTGGTGACACATTTTCAAGTGCCATCCTTAGACGCTTCTGAGGGCAAGCCCAGACACCACCATCAGCTTGTCTTTGGCATAAAAACGCCCAAACAGGCGGCTGCTGCTCTGTATCCCTGAAATCCCCACATCCTTCAGGGCTTTCCCGGCTGGAAAGGCTGATAGTGAGCCATGACGGGAGCTGACCTTGAAGAAAAAGGGGAGCTGCCTTTTGTCAGGAGTCACTTGCTGCTGGTTTAGGAGCGAGCAGGCCACTGAGGAACCTTGGCCGCAGCCGCGGGGGTGACTGTGGGTGGATGGGACGGCGAGGAGACCGCTATTCCCTCAGGGAAGCGGGATGAGGGGAGGAACGGGACGGCGGAGAGCTCGCTGTTCCTTCAGGGTGCACCATGAGGGGCTGAACGGGACGGCGATGAGGTCGTTGTTCCCTCAGGAAGCGGGATGAGGGAATGAACAGGACGGCGACGAGCCCGCAGCTCCCTCAGGGACCGGGATGAGGGGATGAACGGGACGGGGGAGAGCTCGCTGTTCACTCAGGGAGAGAGATGAGGGGATGAACTGAACGGCGAGGAGCTCGCTGTTCCCTCAGGGAGCGGGATGGTGGCTGAACGGGACGGCGATAAGCCCGCAGTTCCCTCGGGAAGCGGGATGGTGGCTGAACGGGACGGCGATGAGCCCGCAGCTCCCTCACGGAGCGGAACGAGCGCGGGCAGCGCGCTCCCGTCCCCCCGGCGGGGCGGTGCCGTGGCGGCCGCGCCCCCGCCCGTGACGCGCGTCCGCCGGGAAGCGCTTCCTGCCCGTCACTTCCCCCGCCGCCGCCGCCGCTCCCGCCGGGCCGCCGGACTCGTGCCCCTGCCCAGGCCCCTGCTGCCGCCGCCATGGCCATGAGGCAGACCCCGCTCACCTGCTCGGGCCACACGCGGCCCGTGGTGGACCTGGCCTTCAGCGGCGTCACCCCCTACGGATATTTCCTCATCAGCGCCTGCAAGGGTGAGTGGGACGGGCCGCTTTGTTCGGGATCCCCCGCCCCGGGGGTGGGCGTGGGGCAGCCCCGCCGCTCCGCG
>VWZT01008174.1:626691-719279 GCA_013397055.1 Pachycephala philippinensis
GGGGTGTCGGTGGGGGGGGAGGGGGCCCGGGGCGTGTCCCGGCCACCCACGGCGGTGACAGCGGTTCGGGGTGTTGTGGAATGACGAAGGGAGCGGACAACCAGCCGGTTTTCTTTCCTGGGGCTTCATTGCCGGGTTAGCCGGGGGCTGTCGGAGCCCGCATGCGCCCGGGTGGGAGCCAGGCTGGTGAAGGGTTGGGAGGCCTCCAAAATGGTTTGTTTGTAAAACTTCCCGTTTCCACCTCCTGTGCATTTGGGCTGTAAATTTAAAGAGAGCTCCGGTTTGATCAGGGCAGCTGCCTTGCCTTGCTGGACACGGCATGATGAGAACTCTGCTCAGTGTGGGAATAGCATTTCCTCTTCATACATGTATATGTTAATCTTTTGCATGCATAAGTTTTAAAGGGCATTCCTTTCTGACTTGAAGTGCTTCCAGTTCAGCTCTACATCTTGTGTGAAAAACTCTTTGATAGCCTTCCAGAAAAAACCGATAGGAAAGGCTTTCTATTACTACTTCAATTTTGTACCGCTGTATGTTTTAATCATATCTCATTGCAAGCATGAGACTTGTTTCTACATACTGATGGCCTCATAATATTGTTCCAAAGTAAAAACAAAAAGCAAACCAAATCTGTCCTGCCTGAAGAAAACTTTCGTAAAAATAAAACTTAAATGAAATGTTCCTTTCTACCTTCCTTCTGTCCTAACACAAAGCTAAAGACTTCTACCAGAAAACTTTTATCTCATTTGCAGTAGTATTTGAATTACTGAATTCAAATAGAATTAGTTAGAAATCCCCTTTTTGTTTCCTATGACAAGCAACAGTACATCTGCACATCTGAGCTCCCTAGCTAAACCCTTCAGCAAAGAATGGCTTTGTAAAGTACGGGGTGTTTCTACACACTGATGCAAGGGAATACTTTTCCTTTTAAAAAACTGCTTCCTTCTTTGGTCATGTTACGTGAATATTGGTTTTGTTTCTGTGAAGATGGCAAGCCTATGCTGCGCCAGGGAGACACGGGAGACTGGATTGGCACATTTCTGGGTCATAAAGGTGCTGTTTGGGGTGCCACCCTTAACACGGATGCCACTAAAGCAGCTACAGCAGCAGCAGATTTTACAGCGTAAGTGATGAACTGCCTTTATGGTCTGTATTTTGATTTTAGTCTGTAGCTCTCAGGTGACAACATAGCTGTACTAAATTAATGGTTCATTTGTGTCTCTTTAGTAATGGTTAGCTTATTTTTGGCTAGCCAAATTAAAACGTAGACTTTTACCTTCTTGAAAGCAGCTACAGTTGATTCCATCATGATGAACAACTGTGATTGCTTCCTGATGTGCTTAATTACCATATTGGCTTGCTAGAATGACTTTCCTATGCAGCTCTAATCTCTGGCACTGTAGTTACAGCAGAGTTGAAAGAGTGATTTTTGTTTTTCTTCTAGCAGTTAGCCTCTTTTTATTACAAGAAACTTCCAGTGAATTCGTTCTTTGATGTTTTTTGTTGTTTGTTTGTGCTGTTTGCAGTATAAATGAATATTTTGCAAGTTGAATCTTGTTAGTAGAGGGCAAATTCTATTAATGAAGTTGCAGAGAAGAGCCACCTTTGTCTTAAAACTAAAATGTTAATTAGTCTGCATGGTCCTGAAGAAGAGCATGAAGGAAAGAGGTGGGATAGTAAAAAAAAAGATCTAGTAAAAACATATAAAGTATTCTTATTGACTAACTGGGTTACAGCTTATAAGTATGTAGCACTTATGATAAAATGTTCTGCTGGCATCAGGAAAAACTGCTTACAAATTCATCTGAGTGTCCAGGTGCTTCTAAAATATGAATGTTTCCTCTTGCTGTTTAGCAAAGTGTGGGATGCTGTGTCAGGCGATGAACTCATCACATTGGCTCACAAACACATTGTCAAAAGTGTGGATTTTACACAGGTATGAGAAACCTTTATACCTTATTCACCAGGGAAATAAGCTCTTGAGTATGTTTTGCTATTAGTTGCTTTCTTGCTTTTTATGTGTGTATCTAATAAGGCAAATAATCTAAAATACCAAGATTGTAGGGTAAATGTAGCAAGTGTGTTAGAGGCTGTGTGAGAGAAAAAGCTGTGATTTTAACTCACAGATTGATTCAAAATAGAGTTGACTCTCTATAACTTCTGTTTCAGGATAGCAATTATCTGTTAACAGGTGGACAAGATAAGCTCTTGCGTATCTATGACTTGAGCAAGCCAGAAGCAGGTGAGTCTGCTTTTAACACTGATTCTTGGGGTCTTTTTTGGGTTAAATAAAAGTTCTGAAATTAAAGGGCTACTGTCTGTTATGAATCACAAAAAACAAAGTTGAGGATTGTTTTACAAATGTAGTGTCTATAACCTTTGGGTATTTAAGGGTCACAAAATTGCTTGGGTTGGAGAGGCCCTTAAAGATCACCTGGTTCCAAACTCTCTTCTGTAGACTACTGGACCAGCTTGATTATGGCCCCATCCACCCTGGTCTTGAATACTTCCAGGAATGGGACATCAAGCAGAGCATGTTTCAGTTCAGTGCAGACTCACTAGAAATTGGTCTAATAAATTAAAGTTTAGTCATCTGAAAGAAAAAAAGACTCCACATACTCAAGTGTGTTTAAATTCATGTTGATACTGAACTATTGATGGTTGCTAGGAAGCCAGAGGACCTTCATGTTCACCTTGTGAAGTTTTTGGAAGCTAGGCAATCAGATACCCAGTTTACATTTATCCTCTTCCTGGAATAAGATCTACAAAGTGCTTGAAGTAATTCTACAGTCTCTAGTAGATGGAAATCCGTGTAGTTTAAGGAAGCCCCCACACTACTGCATGACATTATTTCATGTTATGACATCTATTAAAATATTTGGCTTTATTTTAAGAACCTGACGTTGTCAGTGGACATACTTCTGGCATTAAAAAGGCCTTATGGAGCAGTGATGACAAACAGATTCTTTCAGCTGATGATAAAACTGTCCGGTAAGCAGAAGTAACTTTCAGTTTTCTTTATTGTCATACTCTGTGTGAGGATACAGTTATGTTATTTTGGTAAAGGATAGAAGTAACACAAGTTATCTGATCCTAGATTATTGTAGCTGCATGCCTGATACAACTCTGTTCTGCTGTCATTTTGCTAATAATTCTAATTTACCCCATAAATATGTGCTCCTCATAGATGTGTTCTCCCTGATTAGAAGAGGTGGTCTTTGAGAACTGCTTAGAATAAATTTATGCCTTTTATAATCCTAAAGAAGATGAATTTATGGATGAGCTCTCTTGCATACACACTGTCCTGAGCTATTGCTGCTTTGTCTTCTTCAGTTTCCTAGTGTTCAGGATAGACAAGAGCCTAGTCCTGTTTGTGTTTCTCCAAATGGTAGGAATAGAAATGCAGCAGTCAGCTAATGAATAAAGATTCCTACTTGTGACAGCAGAACTGTTTAACTTCTGTTTAGATATCCCTTGCACTGCTAGATAGAAAACTATATTATCCTCAATGAACCTCTGTAAATTGGGATTAGTACCTCTTCATCTTTTGAAGTAAAAAGACAGAATGGAATCTTCAAGACTTATTGCTTAGGAGACTTAAACCAAGATTTTTAATCTCCAGGAGAATCACTGAGTAGTTAAACGGTGTGTATATACCATTTAATGTTGTGGCATTAAGCTTCAAAGGTGAAAGTATTTTAAAAAAAGGAATGTGTCTTAAGCTTGGCCTAGGTGAGAATGCAGATGAAGCCACTGAAGATCTGAAGTACCTGTGGAATCAAACCACGTTCCTTGATGGGTGCCTTTTTTGATCCAGGTCTCGCCATGAGTGTGAGGTGGAAATTATTTGATTTGCAGTAGTCTGAGAGTCTTTTTTTTCCCCTTTTTGTTTCCTTTTAAGCCTCTGGGACCGGAGTACCATGACTGAAGTGAAGTCCCTAAATGTGGCAATGTCAGTGAGCAGCATGGAGTATGTTCCAGAAGGACAGATACTGGTGATAACCTACGGGAAGACAATTGCTTTTCATAGTGCAGAAACGTGAGTCCACAACTCGAACTTTCACAGCTTGACTCATGGGCTTCTTGTGGGTAAAAACTGGCTGTACAAGGCCAGAATCACCAACCTGTCAAAAAAGGCATCTCTATGATGTCTTAAGAAAGCAAGTTACATGCTTAAACATATTCCAGAAAGGAGTTCTGTATGTGTGAGCTTTTGTTTTGCTTATTCTAAACTCATTCCTAACTTGACAAGCGTGATTTTCAAGTATTAAAACTTGTTTGAGAAACTCTGTGGGGTTGTATTGTGTTTGTGGTAAAAACAGTCCAGATTAGTAGAATCACAGTTTCTTTGCACTCAGGATTTTTTTTTTCATATGAACTTTATTAACAAACTTTTCTCCCTCAGTCTAGAGCAGATTAAATCGTTTGAAGCACCTGCTACAATCAATTCTGCATCACTTCACCCTGCGAAAGAATGTTTGGTTGCAGGTGGTGAAGATTTTAAACTCTATAAATATGACTATAATTCAGGAGAAGAATTAGGTATGTTTGTCTCCTATAATCATAAAGGACTTCTGAAATAGGTATTAGTAAAATAATAACCAAAAAATGAAACTGTTGTGCTCAAATAAGGTCTTAGCATAGCATGCTGTGCAAGAGGATGAGAAAAAGGTATATTATCATTTTTATTATTTCATCATTAACATTTTTTCTCAGTATACCTAATATTATTCTAGAACTAATTAAAACATCCATTCAACAATTCTGCACCTATTTTAAAAAAATTCTCATTCTGTATTGCTGTAATAGCTGTATGTTAACTTAAGTGTCATACTATTCATTAGATGTGTCAGTTGCTAGATTTTATTAAAAATATGATGTGTTGGCCAAATTTGTTTTGAAAAAGGCATATTTTTTTAAGTTTTTCTTAGCGATCCAGTCCTCATTTAAAATCATTTGTTTGTGGAAGGAGTGGTTAAAGGAACAGAGTGTGTGTACTCTGTGCTGCTGGCTTGCTTTGTAGTTTTGTCTAGAATAACTAAGCACCCTTTTTCCTTGCAGTTAAGGAAACATTAATCTTGCCTAAAGTAGGCATTGCTGACATACCCATTCATGGAAACTGAATGTTTTGTATCAGAAACTGACGGGTTTGTACTTAAATTTCAGTTGTTGGCTGAGATTTGAAATTGACGGTGTTGCCATGTTCCCTTCAGAATCTTACAAAGGGCACTTTGGTCCCATTCACTGCGTGCGGTTTAGCCCTGATGGAGAGTTATATGCAAGTGGCTCTGAGGATGGCACACTAAGGCTGTGGCAGACAACAGTAGGGAAAACCTATGGCCTTTGGAAGTGTGTAGTTCCTGGTAAGTGTGTGCTTGGTCCTGGTGAAGCTTGAAAACTCCATGTGCACTTACTTGTTATTAGTGGTAAACACTGAGTTTCATACAGTAACCTGTCTTCTGAGGGTTTCTGATCTACTCATATCTGTTAGATTTAAGGATGTATTTTTGTAGCTGTCTTTTAAGCAATTAATGTCATACCTGTAAGCTTTTTGAATAGTGACACTTTGTGGGTATTTAAGCCAAGAGTCTGATGTATTTTTATGTTAAAGAGCGAGAAATATGCGATACCACTTTTATAATTCTGAAAGAGTGAATCTCTAGAAAGACGTGTGGATGGTAGTTTTATTTTCTGTTGTACTTTGGTTATTTCAACTTGGGGAGAGGGAAGCAATAACTACAAGTGAATGTTCATTAATAGAATTGCTTGCTCAGGTGTTTCTCCTCAACACTGAATTACATGGGAATTACTTCTTTTTTTTAATTTAAATTAAGGTGGGTGGGTGGAACTGAAGGTATTGACTGTTTGTTTTTCTCCTCTTTCTCTACAGAAGAGGAGAATGCAGAAGCAGCAAAAGCAAGGACTACCCTTCCAGGAACTGCAGAGGAGGAAATAGGTAATGAACTGAACTATCAGCTTCAACTGCCTGAGTGTCAAAAGATGAGTCAAGATGATAGCATTCCTTAGTATGGAAGAAGTAGTTTCCCTTAAGTGCTTTCTGGTATTTTTCACTCTTTTCAAAAGATCTTTGAATGCATTTGCCTGACATTGAGCATGTGGTAAGTGTCAGACTGGTGACTGGAGCTGTGCAGGCAGAACAGATGGGGTACAATAGCCGGATCAGGTTGAAGGGGAAAAAACAGAACCGGTCTCTTTAAGCAATCCCTGCAACAGTTCTTTGGTTTCTATATCTAAAGTGAAGTTAAATAACATCATTTTCATTTAGTTGCAGAAGAGATTGCCTCTGAAAACTCAGATACAGTGTACAGCTCAACTCCTGAAGTAAAAGCCTGATTACTGCAGCTGTTACGTGACACATGGACATGCGAGACTAAATCAAGTGAGCAGTGACAGACAGCAGCCTTCCAGAGTGCGCTCTCTCCGTGGGGCAAAGATGGGCAGTAATTGATGAGAATGCAGTGGAACTGGCTAGGTGTTGTCTGTAAGAGAACTGAGCATCCAAATAAAAACCCAAAAGACAAGTAGTAGAGTTTTGCTGGCTTTTTGGCATAACTGCCTACTGTCTTTTCAAAGAAGTGTGCAAGCCAAGATCCAGTCTATCCAATCTCAATTAGACTCATTGTAGTGTGTTTTCATTATTACGAAGAAGAGATACAATGGCTTTTACCTTTTTTTTTTCCTTGAAAGTTGGAAAAATTGGCTCTAGTTGAAGGGATTATGTACTTAAAAGTATTTGGTTCTGGTTTTGTTTCATTGTATGCTGCTTCTGAATGTTTAACTGTTTTCAGTTGTCTAAATAAAATGCCTCTCCAAACTCCTACGTTACTTTTGAGCGTTGGGTTCATGAAATGGAAAAGCAACCAGATTAATCACGTAATCCTTGGCATCTTGGGTTTGTACTATACAGAGAGAAAGCAAAAGAATGTTTTAGTGTTGGTACAGAGGGTGGCAAGTTCTTTGATCTGTAAGCTTTGTATCTTTTTTATTCTTTAAAGTTTGAATGTAAACACGAGTCTCTAAAAAGAAAAACAGTGAAAATTCCTAAATTAAACGTGCTGCCTGAAGTATTTGGTTGTACATGAAAATATCAGAGGCTGGCTGCAAATCTGTGTAAAGCTTGGGTTTAGTCCTCCAGACTGGATAAAAAAGTTACTCTTTCAAAGTTACAAATCATATTTTCTTCATTAAAGAAAATAATTGCCATTCTTCCACTTGTCATTTCCTTTAATGTTATGCTGAAAGCTTTACATAATGCATTCTGTGTGGAAAGAAGTTAGACAGAGGTGTATTTATTCACACACCTTTTTCTTTTTTCATATTCATACTTGTCCTTACTGTCCTGTTTTTGCAGACTATACCTACTTGCACTTACCTATTTGAATTTTATTCTAAAAACAAGCAGCTCTGATTTACAGCTAAAATGGTTCAGGTCTTGCTAATGGTTTAGCTGGAGAAAAAACTTTAACATCAAGTTCAACTATTCAGCTGTTCACCTAGTGTTCCCAAATTCACCAGAAAACCATGTCCCACGTTCTGCATTTACAGCTTGCTCCAGGATGCGTAAAAATGAAACAGAGCTAACAGTCATAAAAACTTAATACTTAGTAATGGCTACTAAAATACTGGAAGAAATGAAAAAAAAACCCCAACAAAACTAAAGTACTGCTATGAAGAAGTGTTTGACAAATCACCAGCAAGGGTCTCAGCAAAAGCCAGGTTTAATATTAAGCAACAGGACACCAAAGTTTGTTGGCAAGATTCACTTCACTTCTTACAGGGCAGTTAAGGCACACCAAGGAAAAACAAGCAACAACACAACCAAACAAAATCCAGGCAATCAAGACAGAAATGAACCAAGAACCGTTTAGAGGGGCGTGTGTGTGTGGGTGTGTGTGTGTTTTGGTGTGTGTGGCAGAAGGATAGTGAGGGCAAGGATAAAAAAGAATAAGGCCTAAAGGCTTAACAGCACTCAATAGTAATGTTAACTTCTATCTTAAACCTTTAACAGGAACAACACTTAGACCGAACTTATAACTTTACTGTAACAATATAACAGAGGAATAACACTTAACAGCATTTAACCTAACTTATGACTTAACCTTACTTACAGAGTGGGTTTTGGTCATAACAGTGTTTCATTCCAGACACAGTTTGGGTTGGCACTTTGTTTGAAAATGTGGGAACAGGGATGTTACGCCATTCGGGCAAGAAAAAATATTTCCAAGGCCTGTTCATAAAACGAGCTCGCTAGACAGCAGCAGTTCCTGGGAGCAGTGTTTCTGATGAGCTCAAGAGAAGCTGAGCCCAGGTGCTGTTTGTCAAGCGAGAGGCATCACAAGCATTTCTTAGATGACAGTGTGGCCTGGAAAAGGGGGAGGAGGAGGATGCCCCACCACAGGTACATGAAAGCTAGTCATTTTGGTCTGCTTTGACGCGTCCTAAAGTACACAGTACAAATGGTATATACTTCTAGAATGACTGCTGTCTTTCAAACCATTGCTTCTCAAAGCACACATGCAGTTTTGGTAGGAGAAAAGCAAGAAGAAAAGTGTCCCAGGTTTCAGAGCTATGACCCTTTCCCGCTTTACCCGATGCTGTTGCGAGTTTGGGGTTTCTTTGATCAAATAGGACTAAAGTTGGAAAATATTTGATCTAAACGTGAATATTAAGAATGTACGGTATATTTTTCACGAGACGGTCCCCACGTGGCGGCGGAGCTCCGCGCCCGGGCCGGCCCCGCCGCTTCCTGCCCGTGCGGGGCGGGGCCGGCGGGGCCGAAGTCTGCCCGCCCCGGCCGGCCCGGGGGGCGGAGAGCACGGGCCATGGCGGGGCGGAACCCGGGCACCGAGCTGGGTAAGCGGTGGCAGGGCTGTGGCCCGGCCGTGGGCCCCCGGTGGGCGCTGCGGGGCCGCGGCGGGCGGGGGTCCCGGAGCGGGCGGGGCGGTGCCGGTCCCCGGCTCCCCGCGCCCGGCTGAGCCTCCTCCAGGGAACCATGGAACCGTGTTCCTCTGAAAAGCCCTGTGGTTTCTGTAGGTGTGCTAACATATTCCCGTGACGTGTAGCCGGGAGGCCGGCAGGAGGCTTTGGTCCTGCAGGTTAAACACAAGTTTCCGTGTCACATAAGGCTGTGGCTTGAGGGGTTCCGAGCAGGGCGAGAGGTTGTAGGGCAGCCCTGGTCCTGTCACAAAGCCGGACCTGGTTCTCTCCTGCACACCGTTCTGGGATAATCCTTCCCCGGCTCTTTCTCACCAAGAGATCCAAAACATTGAATTGGGCTCTGATTTGCAAACTCGGGACTCCACCTCTTCTGGTCGCTCTCCTTGTTGCTTGCTCTCTGAGGAGTGGTAGGGATTTTCCAGGTGTTTGCAGGTGGTCTCCGGGCCCGAAAGGTGGCCGTGCAGCCAAGAAGATAAGGCAGAGAGCAGCCAAGAAAGGGTTTCTCTGCCTTTCCCTGGCTGGAGCTCCTCTTGTGCTCGTTGCTGGGGAAGGGAAAAGTGCTACAGCTTCCTCAGCAAAACCCAACTGCAGCAGTGGAATGAATTAAAGCGATGAGCCTTCCTAGGATCTGCCTCTAAGGTGTGATGATTTGGTCAGTATTAGTAGGTGGACAACGAAGTGGAGGAGACACGGGGTGGCCTCATGGAAGAGGGGAAGCAAAGGACAGCTGGTGTGGAACAGGTTGGTCTCAAAGTTGGCATGAGCAGAGTTCAGGAGGTTTTGCCACACGTGGCGTCCTGTACCTGTCACGAGAACAAGCACAGGCACTTTGTACAGAGCCAACATGCAGTTTAAGTGATGATTAACCTGTGGATGGACAAGAGAGCTGTGTTTTCATTCACTGACATTGTGGACATGTTGCAGCTTTCGAAAGTGAGCTGTATGATTGCTCTCTGATGTCCTTATTCACGGGCTGCTTGTAAGGACGGGTGAGTTTCATCTGCAACCACCTGAAGAGCTGAAACAAACATTAATAATGTAGTGACAAGACTGCACTATCTGTTATGAAAAAAAGCTAGTAGAAAAGTTTGCAAATGCACTCCAGTTACTTCAAACTAGGTGTGTGTCATGATTTTTCTTAGTAAATTCAATCTTAAAATCAGTTGATGTGTGGGGAATCCAGAAGCTGGAAGGTGACGTCGGCTCAGTTCTGATACTTGTTGCCTTCTCTTCCCAGAGGTACTTGTTTAACCCAGTTGTGGTCAAAGTGAGCTGGGTTAGATGTTCAGGACAGGTGTAGAAGGGGAATGGTGTGGTTGTGACCATGTTTAAGTGGCAGGTTCTAGCATCTGCCTTATGCTGGCTGCTTTAAAGGGAGAGCTGCACTTCCCTGCCATTTGCTCTCCCACCAAATCCATATCTGAAATACAGCAGTGTACTTAACACGGCACTTAACATATCTTAGTGCTGTACCTTAGCTGGTAGCAGTACTCAAAAAGAACAGGGTAAACCCTTACCTTTATCTTTCATGGTTGCTAACAATACTCACTGCTTCTGGGACTTAGCCACTTCAGCATTTGAAGGTTTTACAAGCCCATGCCAGCAGCTTTAACACTAATTCAGGTGATTTGCCCTGTTTCCCACACAGCTTTGTGTAGATTTATAGTTTTCTAACAGGGACATCTAGTGGTAAAATATATTTTACTTAAAAATATATTGTTTGAGTCCTTTTCTCTGTCTGCTGTTTCTGTGCTTGCTACATAATGGCATTATTGAAGCAGTAGATTTCTGCTGTTGCCATTAGAGAGGATCTATTTGTTTATCACTGACAAGCCAAACTCTTCACAAATCATGGCATGTAGTGCTTTCCTGGGCGATTTTTAAAAAATAAATACGTTTTTAAAAATTCCTTGATCCTTCCCTCCTTATCTCCTTCCCTCGTACCTCTCACAGTGCCTTAATAGAAGAAGGTGTTTCCTTGGAATAAAGAGCAGGTGCATGTTACACAGATGAAAAGACACTGATGTGCATAGCCAGAGGCTGTAGATTGGGTCCAGTTTCTCTTTCCAATAGGAAAAATTGATGGAAAAATTGATAAAAAAATTGATAAAATTGATAAAAATTGTCACAGCTTCAGCAGAGGGACAGCACAATGGGGCTGGGGCTGAAGCACTTGCTCTGTGAGGAAAGGCTGAAAGGGTTGGGCTGGTTTAGCCCAGGGAAATGGGCTTTAGGGGTCCTGAGGCAGAGAAGCCTGGTCTGACCTCAGAGCTGATGCTGCATTGCACAGAAGGTTGAACAAATGATCTTCAGAGATCTTCCAACCCAAACAATTCTATGATTATATGTTTTAACACCTCTGTGTGTCTGTGTATGTCTGAATACACACACACACACATACATACATGTATGTATTCTGAGTAATGAGTAATTAATTGCAGTTGTTTTGCAATGTTCTTGGATTCTAAAAAAAACCCATTATCTGTCTGTGTTGGTCAGACCCTCTAGTTGAAGGGCCAAAAATACATTCATTATGTTTCAATTGATATTTTTTAATTATAGTTGGTATTTCTGAGCCATCTACATGTGAGAGCTAGCCTGTTGGTAAGTGGCATTTAGATAATGAAGTGTTACATCCCTTTTCAAGACAGCATAATTCTGTTCTAATATATTAATAGCTGATTTTAGCCTGTACTGTGGCTCTGGTTCTTCACTGTTCTAACACCTTTTGAATCTGCTGTGTAATTTTAATCAAATTTGAAGGACAGGTAGATGCCTTGGAAATAAGTAAGGCACTGGGTGGAGTGACCAAATCGGTTCCTTTGTTGAGGGAAAGGCAGGTACAGATCAGCAATCACGTGAATTTTCATTGCAACTGTTTTATTTTGGCCTTTTTGCGAGTAACTGAGTCCTGTTTTACTCGTGGTTGTAAGGACCATTTGAGGACAGCTGGGTTGTTGGGGTGAGGAGATGTCTCAAGCCAGGGAAGGAGAGGGGGAACAACAGGGGACTTGGACCTGCAGGAAACCAGGTCCTGATGTTCTGCATCTCACTTTCTGAGGAAAGGCTTGTCAATGGTTTCCAAAGTGCTCTGGAGGAGGATCTCATGATCCATGGACAAGACTGTGTGTTTTCACTGGTGTCACAAGACAGCAGAGCTGGTTTCTGGTTCAGGGCTCGTGCTTTGATGTCCTGCTTTGAGTATCTGAATGCTGCTGACTTGGAGACTGAACTTCTGTCATATGAAAGAAGACCCACATGAAAATATGGACCTATTGGTCCGTATCAAGTGTCACTGTGGAAAAATAACTACAGCTTGTGTCTTGACAAAACTGAATAACCCCCATGGTAAAGCAGCTGTAACAAGAGCTGATCCCAAAGCCTTTTCTCTCCCTTCAGTGGCTTTGCTCAGCTCTGCGTGGCCAGCTGGGGTCAGCCTGTGTCCAGCTGAACTCCTCATTTCTCCTCGGAAGGCTCAGGACTCAGTTTCAGTCTCTTCTCCCGAAATAACAGCTTTCATCACTTCCCTTCCCCGTTTTATCATGCGCTCATGGTAAGAGCAGGAGCACACATGCTGTCTCTGGCACACAAAATGAAATAACCAGTTGAGGGGGGCAGCTTCTTTTGGGAACAGTGCTGCCTTAAAACGCTTGTGAAACTACCGCCTCAGGCATTCTTGAGCTTTCTGTTTCACCATCTGAAGGGATGCCATCAACACGTTTTTTTAAAGCTTCTGTAAAAGCTTAGTCTGTTTTACGAGGAATGTGTTAGGAACCTTAGATATTTATGAAATTATCCTAATGAAGTGGTTTTATTTATTGTTTTCCAAGGAAATGCTCGGTATTTTTGGATTCGTGTTCTTCAAAGAGAGGAGATGAATTTCCTGTTAAGAAATTGAATATGATTTTTTCAAATGTCTTCAGAGAAAAAAGTAAACTAGAAGAGTGATTACAGAATATTGGCTAATTAGCTGTAGTGTAACTGCTTTAATTACTTTTATCCCTGAAGCCACATGACTGTGCAGATGACTAGCAGATGACTTATTTAAAAAAAAAAAAAAAGACGTGTTCACACTGCAAGGTTAATGAGCCTAATTAAATATAGTTTTCCTTAGCCAGATACTAAATCATAAAGCTTGGGGGAGTGAGGGAGGGGGAGAATCCAAAGGCAGTCAGTTCTATTTCAAAAAATGGTTTTATTCTGATTTTTAATGAAAAAAAAAAAGAGAAAAGCTGGAATTGTGAGCGATTTTTCTGAATAAAGGCACTTAGATCTAAAGATTTGGTGAGACCTCACATGGCAAACTTTGAAAGTCTATTTAGAGACGATTATGCTGAGACATATTTGTTTTCACTTACCCATTGCTTTAATTAATGTAGGAATGGGCTTGAATAAAAGGTCTGTGTTATATGGAAGTCTCCATCTGCTGCTGCATATTACCAGAACCTTTGTCCTTCCTTGCCGTGCCGTTTTTATTGCACCATTTTATTTCCTTTAGTAAGCTGCATCACATCCCACATTAAGTTGTGCAGAAAGGACGGAGTTCTGAATTTTGTTGAATTATTTCATTTGTTTTAATTCCCTGCCTGTGCTGTGCACTGTGGTTTGAGTTCCCACACTCAAAAAAATACTTGGAGACCCAAATTCTATGGTCTTTCAGGGAATCTTGCATCCCATGCACAAAAGTTAGATATTAGACATTACTGAGTTGCCGTATGTCAGCTACCTTTGTGAGTAACCTTGAGTTACTGAAAACAGAGGGTAAAATGTGTTAGACAGTGAAAAGGGCTTAAACCAATGGGTTTTGTCATATTTGCAAAGAGCATGCAGTCAGCTACTGCTGATCAGCTGATGTTTGGTGCCTTTCACAGGGGACTTCGGGCAAAGCAAAAGTGGTACCTCATTTCCACTTCCACACCTTTTCTCCCATTATAAATTGTCTTTTTTCTTTTTTTTTTTCCTCTTTTTTTTTTTTCTCTTTCTCCAAATGGCTTTATACTTGACTATTTCCTTTAAGCTGATCTCATGTGCATGGCTCTACATCCTAAAAAAGATTGCTTAGACCTGAGTCAGGATGCTCAAGAGTCAGCTGGGGTAGATACAACAGCTGTATCAGACTGAATCCTCTACAAACAATGACTGCTGAAGAATTAACCTGCTCATGGGCAAAATTTATGTCCTTTCATTTAAATTTTCATCTCCAACTTGAATTTTCCCTATCTATCAAACTGGATGCTGTCTTCATATTCTCCCAAAGAACAGTTTTTATAAATCAATTATTAGTTGGTTTTCTTGGTTGTCTTCAAAAACGTAGAGCAGACCAACTGAAAGGATCCTCAGTAGAGAGGGAGAAGCTGAGTTCCTCGTCTAAACTGCTTCCTTTGGTTTTATCACATTTTCCAGAGAGGCTGAAAGGTCACCGTGTACCCAGTAGAGTTCAAAAGTTATTATAATAAATGGGATTATGATTAAATAATAAGTGCTGCCTCAGCACTTGGCACGTAGCAGAAGAATCATAACACGGGGTTTGTGTGTCCTTCCTCTATTTATTGATTGATTGATTGATTGATTGATGTGTGTTTTTCTCCCACATGAACTTTGTCAAATATATCCCATGTGCCTACTGATAGGCAAAAAAGGAGGAAAGTTTTTATAGCCATAGTTTTTGTAGCAACAGCTTTTCCCACCTGCTTTCTACAAGTCAGCTGAGCTTCCTGCTCTTGGGGCAGCGTGGATAAACCTGTGGCTTTGAAAGTGGAAAGAAGTAACGAGGGTTTATTGTTTGACTGGTTTGCAGCTTTCCAAGCTCCCCCTTCTCCTTGTTGCCAGACAGTGAGTCTGATGCTCAGCTCTTAAAGAAATCCATACATTCCTTAGGATCCCTTTGGAATTCCTTCACTGATTTATTTTTCCTGCTTTTAGCCAACACTTGGAGCTTGTGGGTACCACAACAGCTTGTATGTGGTGATAGGACAGTGGTAGCACAGTAACTTGCTATGCTCAGAACAGGATTTTGTTCAGCTGTTTCACGTTGTCCTGCATTTCCACTGAGTCATCTTTACCCTAAATTGGTTTCTCTGCAGCTTTTTGGAAGTCTAGGAAAACAAGCTTTTATTTGCACATGCTTTGGCTAGTATGTTAGTTTTCTACATTTTTTTTGGCTATTAAAACTATCCAGTAGGAAGAAAAAAAATTAAGTGTAGGGTTTCTGTACAAAATTAGTGATTTTTTCTACTAGCTTTTTTTTTTTTTTTTTTAAGTTTTAAACGTTTTTTTTAATCAATATGCCTGAGGGAAATGCAATTTAATAGCATAGTAAAGAAGATTCATAGAGTGACATGCTCTTAATAAATTCAGTCACCCAGAATTATTATCTCCCAGTATCTGTCTATGCCCATGTCCATATTCTGACCTTAACTGGTGATGATATTTGATGATTGATGGTGGTGATTTGCTGATGATTGGTGGTTAATGATTGTTGATGTTATTTCAGACTGTTTTCATGGAATGCTTGTACGATTAGTATTTAGAAGAATTATTTATGTTTTGGGATGTGAGAGATTTTAAAGACATTCCAGTTTCTTTTTTCCTGTGTACTCTCATGAGCAGTTTGTGTATGTTAATATTAAAAATTACACTCTGGGTTTATCGTACTAAGCAGAAATGTAAAGATTCAAGAAACTGAATACTCAGTGCTCCTTTATGAGTCAGTTAGCCTTTGTTAAGCAGTGGCCAATATTTGGTTCTCTGGCTCTGGACAGTTTCATTATTTTAGTACATGTTGAGCATCTTCCACTCTTTGGGAATTCTGGAATCTAGAAGTAAGTCATCAAGCAATGGCAGAAGGTTGTTTTGGAGGTTTTTGGGTTTTTTTCATGCTACATGTATAATAAACTTCCCAGTCCAGGGCTGGCAACACAGGGTCTCTCTCTCATCAGCACTCAGTTAATTCACTTGTAATGGCACACAAAACATGCTGTGTGAAATACCCAGGTCACAGATCATCCCCTAAGAGAAATTAAGGCTGTTTTGGACTGGTAATAAGTACACGAGCCCTTAGAAGGATGTGAAAGCACAACATGCTCTTCAGAGGTCCCAAACTTTCTACAGCTTTCTTCTGAAGTAACACATCATATATTAAAACACAGAAATACTTGAGAGAGACTTTTTTTTTTGTTTCTCCCCCCAGAACTTGGCTGGATCTCAAAAGTGTATGTGAATCGACCTGCAGTGGTGAGGCATGCAGAACAAATTAAAAAATGGAAAACTGTGAAAGGTAATTGGCAAGTAAGTGCTCTTCTTAAGCATTCTGTTCCTGTATTTTTAAAGCAGTCACTCTCCCTCTCCAGGCTGTAATATTGAATTTTTTTCAAGATACATGTAGACTTAAAAGATGTGCTTGTCCATGTCTTATTTTAGTAATTTGTGTTTGATGATGATGGGATGGAATAAGGTGACGCATTTATCCAAACAAGTTAAAAACCTTATAACTCATGACTGGCAAAACTGCAAATGGATTTAAGTCATCTTTATTCATGAGTGGATTAAATTGTATATTACTATCCCTCCACATTTATTCTGTTTCCCAGACAGACTTCTCTGCATGCCGCCTTCTTATTTTTTAATTTTAAAGCTGTAAGATATGATCATGGTCCCTGTCAAGTTTGACCTACCTGGATGATTATTCTTTGCTTAAACGTTCTCAACGTGTGTGATTTCATTGCTTAACTAGTTTTTGCCTAAAATTCAAAAATCCTGACTGGCTGTGGCATTTGGCGGGGGGAAGGAGCCCACTAATGTTAGGAGGACTGACTTTTCAGCTGCTGAGACAAGGCAAATGATTGGTTATTGTCCATCTTACTACAAAAAGACAGACTTTCTTCATTCACCAAGCAGCTGTTCTGCAAACAATGTTTGGGATGCCTCCCCTCTGCACACTGAACAAGTTGTTTACATGCAACAGTAGCTGAAAATCTGGAAGCAGGAGGAGGGAGATGATGAAGGATCAATCTTAAGAGTGGAACATAACAGAACAAAGCACAAATTATTTAATTATATTTAATTCTTGAAAAAGTTGTTCAAAATAGTTGACGTCATGCAGCCATTCTGGAGTGGCTGAAGCTGTGTTCACAATGAGCACAGATCTTGGGATTACAGTTTGAGGATAATTTGATGTAGGTGTAAGATCCTTCTGGAAGGTGATAAAAAAATGGTTCCTGCCTGTTTTTCCTTCCTGAAAATTTGTGCTTTGTGTGTTATGATTAAATTTAAAAAATGGAAATAAACGGAGGAAATTTAGACACCAACTCAGCATTTTTTTAGAGTTTCTTATGCATAAAAAGTTACTTGATACCAAGTTTATCAGCCCAGTGGCTCTGAGTTGGGAAATAGCATCAGTGAGAGGGTCCAGATGGTGTTCCATAACCTTGGCTATCCTCAGGTACTGCAGGTAATGTAAAAACTAAGTCTTTTGACTGAGGTTACCATGTAAATAACAAAGACACAGAGAGCCACAGGCTTTGATTACAGAGAATCACTGGGAAGAAAGGGATTTAGTGTCACTCCCACAACCCAGCTGGAGGACAGATGTTTATTCCTAACACTTCTCTCCTCTCCTGTGTAGAAACACTGGTACTCAAGCAGGGTTTTACTTTGAAGGGTGTCAGAAGCATCTCTCCTGTGTTTGAGCACTGCCGTTGCAGGGCAGTCATGTGCTGTTTACTTAGCAGAGATGATGTTGAACCTTTACACGTTTGAATGTAAGCAGCATCACAGATTTGAGTTCTGCAGCCTGTTCCCCAAAATACACATTAGAAAAATGTGTATTTTCTAAAAACCTGAATTTTATACCAGTTCTTGGAACCCCGTGAGTAATACCTCCATGTGTAAACAAGCTCTGCTGCCTATGCTGACAAATTGTGTTAGACTCATTTATGGACTCAACTGGACTTTGCCATTGCAAACTCCCCCTCTGTACAAGTGCCCTGTCAGAGAAGTCAGCTTTGAGTGAAGCCATCGCTGTAAATCAGCGTTTTCTGGAAGACCTTCAACAAATATTTCAAAATAATGTCTTAAGCTCAGTTTTTGTTCAGCAGAAAAACCTCATAAAATTTTTAGTTACGCTTCTGTTCCATTCTTTGATTAGTAAGTCTTTTAAAATTCTGTAGCATTTCCATCTAAAGAGTGCTTTAACCTTGTCGCTTACCTCTTGCTTTTGGGGTTTTTTTTTGCACCAGAATTGCAGATGTTTTTTATTCCTGATTCACATGAAAGAAAGTGGATGCTTTCTGTATCATTAGATACTGCTGAAGACCTGAACAAGTATCTGCCGACCCTATCCTAAGTCATTATTTGCTGATCCTCCATGTTACATCCTATACATTTCCTCATTGTCAGAGTGAGAGCCAGGCTTCTGATTCCTGCATCTTCTAAAGCAGTTTGGCTTTGGGAGTGTAAAAAGAACTGCTCCATTCCTTGCTTTGTTCCCTTTGCAGGCGGCTTGGCTGCTGAAAGCTGTCACCTGCATAGACCTCACCACTCTCTCCGGCGATGATACTCCTTCAAATGTTCAAAGGCTGTGCTTTAAAGCAAAGCACCCTATCAGAGAGGATCTGCTCAAAGCCTTGGACATGCATGATAAAGGTATGGTAGCTTTTGGTGTGTGTGTTTTATAGAGAAAATGTCTGCATTTCCTCATTATTTTCTCGTTTTTCGGAGAGGGCGTTGGTCCACTGATTGAAGTCGTATGGACCAAAGGGGAATCAGGCCTCTGATTGAAGCCATATACATAAAATATCAAAGATCAGTCTTTTTTTAGAGCTTGGATTTATGGACTCTTCAGACAGCTGAAGTATGAAATACGAGGTCAGTTATCTGAGAGTCTGAGAGAAGAGCATTTTAGCTGGAAATGCAGTAGGGCTGCATTAACATAAAGAGTGCTCAGTTGCTGCTGGGCTCAGTGTGGCTCCACGAGTAAGAACAGAGCTTGGCAGTGCAGTTCCTGTTGCAGCAATTCGCTGATCAAGCATGTCTTAGCTGTGTGTGTTGGCATTAAACTGCGAGCCTGTCGATAGAAATCTCGGAGTTTTAACTCCTGCCAATGCAGACTTGCTCCCAGGGTCAGGTGAAGGAACGTGAGGGAGGAAACAGCACGAGAATTACCTGAATTTGAGCAGCATAGCAGACATCCCTGGTGTGGTGCTTGAGGTCCTTGTGAGAACACAGGAGTGGGAGGTGAGGACAGTGCTCATGGTATGGATTGCACTGGAGAAGGTGGAAGTGTCTGGATGAAAAAGGAACTGTGGCTTTTGCAGGTATCACTGTTGGAGCAGTTTGTGTGTATCCTGCAAGAGTCTCCGATGCTGTGAACACCCTAAAGGCTGCTGGCTGTAACATACCAGTAGCTTCAGGTAAGCTTTATTCAAAAATACCCCCTTAAATAATTTGATGTTATAAAATACGTAGAAAAATCCAGAAGTCTGGAGTTGCTTTTGTGTCAGGGAGTAAGGTGAAAAGGTATTAGGTGGAAGAAAAGGAATGGAAGGAGGATTTTCTTCTGGTATAATCTTCTATTGTCTTTCAACTTCAAGCTTATCAGGAATGCCAAGTCTTTTTGCTGGAAGCTCTTCAAAAAGGTCTTTAAAATACATCAGTGTTTTCCTTACCTGGATAGAAGTCGAGATGGAGTGCTGGACAAGTATACACTAAGCAGATGATGATGATGATAGGAATTCTAATAAAGGTTTATTTTCCGTATCATATTTGGCTTTTAAGTGTAATCCTGTGTCAAGGTTTAGCCCAAGCCAGCAACTATATACCACACAGCCACTGGCTCATACACCCACTTCCAGGATGGTGGGGGAAAAGAGAATTGGAAGAGCAAAAGTGAGAAAATTTGTGATAAGAGCTGCTTTTTTGTGCACTCCCAGCCCTCTGCAGTTACCAAAACATCCCTGTAGAACCACCACTGTTTCCTGCACAAATCCAAAACACACCAGCTCCTGTGAGGATGACTCTGTCCCAGCCAAAACCATCACATCCTACAGGCTGACTTCAGGGAAGCTGTGTGCAGAGCCAGGGGTTATTGCCCACAGGTTCAGGACTTTCACATCCAAATCCAGCAGTGCCAGCTCTTCTCCAGTCACCACACATGAGAGACAAGTCCTGAATGTACAGCAAGCAAGAATTAGAATCAAAGAATTACTCAGCTGGGAAGGGAGCCCTGGATGTCATCTGGTCGAACCCCCTGCTCAAAGCAGGGGCAAACTTTGAAGTTAGATCAGGTGTTTAATGTTAAGATACATGAGAGTTTTTTTTTTCTTGTTTTGTTGTTATGTAGGGGAAAAATACCTACTAAATGCATTTATATGTCAGAGAGAAAGACAATCTCTGACAAAGCCATTATTTTTTCCATTTCAAAAGTTACCTTTCGGTTTTGTACCCAAACATCATAAACATAATCTTAACTAGAGCTCATTGAAAGCAATTTTTGCTATACTGTGATTTAACCGTTAAACAATATTATTATGATTTAACTCAAGATACTACTTAAAAGAATAGGAGAAAATTAAAAATTATGTATTGCTTCATATCTGAATTCACTCCTTGTTTGCTCAGTTCTGCTGGAAGCAATAGATATTGTGCTTTTATGTAGGCTGTTCTGGAAGATATCAAGGCATGTGAAGATCTTTTCACAAGATTCACTTGCCTTGCTGGACATTGGTTTTTGAGGGTAGAGCTAATGCTTCTTGTGGATGAAGAGAGGGTAGGATGAGGAGCCTTTAGATTGTTTGAATCATGGCAGGGATTAAAAAAAAGAATAACATTCAAACATTTTGGTGTATTAGAGGTATTTTCAATTTTTAACGCATTCATAAAACATTTCTTCCTTCTACCTGCACCCCTTTCGTGCTAGTGGCTGCTGGGTTTCCATCTGGACAAACTCCTCTGGAGAGCAAACTGACTGAAATAAGGCTGGCAGTGGAATATGGTGCCCGAGAGATTGACATTGTCATTAGCAGGTGCCTGGTGCTGACTGGCCAGTGGGAAGGTGAGTAAACCTTTTTATATGCACATGCAGGGCATGTCTTCGTCTCTTCCCCAAATCTCTCCATCAGTCCTCGAAGAATTTGGTCCCCCCCCTCAGATTAACTGATAATCTGGGGCTCTGAGCTAAATAAAAACTATTTAATCAATTTATGACAAAGGGTTGCATTTTCTGAGAGGAATGTTGTTGGAAGCTGTGTCAGGCTGGGCAGGCAGAGTGACTTTGTGGTTTGAAAATTCAGGTCTGTTCCCTCCGTGCCTTTAGAGGATTTTGTGTACGGCATTAAAAAAAAAAAGCAAGTAAAAATAGCAAGTAAAAGCCTAATTATTGGAACAGTTTTGTTAGAAAGCCCAAGGGGCTGCTAATGTAGATGATACCTTGTTAAATATACATGTTGCAATTCTTGATGAAAATACGTGTTTTAGTTGTTTTCTTTTTCCTGAAAATTGAGGGTACAAATTGACTGTTCGTATTATTATTGATGCTCTGGTGTCTGTAGACTACTACTAATTAGTAAGAACAATAATGCTGAAGATGGTTTTTGCTCTAATTGCCTCCTTAATGTACTGTGAATGGTTTGCCTTAAGTGCTGACAGTGCTCCTATAACTAATCTCCATGTGAAGGTAGGCACATCATTGTCTTGGAATGAATTTTCCATTTAGCTGTGTAATGCAGTGCCGTAATATCCTGTTTGCTTGGAAGGCTTTTTCATGGACCCCTGGTACCTGACTTTATTTAAGGAAATAACAGCCGTCGTGGTAATAGATCACGTTTTCTGATTTTGGTCTTCTTGCAATTAACAGTTAGAATTGAACCAAAAACCCCACATATTTCTGCATCTGTGTCTTCAGGACTGGTTTCCTTGCTGTAATATCTCGGCCTCTTTCTTCAGTGTTTGCAATCTCCATACTTTTGTTCTGAGTTCTGTTGCCCTGAGTTATACTGCTTGAAGGATTGTATGAAGGAGAACTCGAGGGAGAAATACAGGGCTTGGATTCAGAGAGGGAGTTTGTACCATGACTGAAATGAACTGGACATCCCTTGTTAGCTGTCTCTGCATGGGAGATTAATTGCTTTTTGTGGTCACAAATTACAAGGGAGGAGTACACAGACATAGCAGTGATGGATGTGATATAAAGCTGTCAAGTTTACTAAATAAATAAATTAGGGATGACTTTTAATTTGGTATGCATATTCTTTTATTCAGAGCTGAAGTCATGATAGGGTTGAAAGCCATCCCTCTTTTGGCATGGCTTATATATATATATTATTTTTTTTTTCACCGATGGCAGAATTCAAATTATTTCCAAATGATTTCTCTAAGTTTATTCATAAATGTGAATCTGTGTGTGACACAACGTTTACATGATCTTGAAAAAAAGCTCCTTCAGGAACAGAATTTACTTGCCATAGAGATAATGATGCCACAAGGTGAAAAATTACAATATTTAACTTTCCTATTAAAAAAAAGTACTTCATTAGGTGGTCTGAATATTTTGGTGAAAATCTAGTGTTCTGTGTTCCTGTATAGATATAGATATGTTACCTGTGTGATTAGGGATAATGCAGAATAATCTATAAAATACTTTCAAGGAATCTAGAAGAAGGGATGAAGAACTTTTTTTTAGGCTAAATCCCTATATTACATAAAATTAAGAAGTCTAGTGCAGGACCTGTGCCTGCGTTCAAGGTGCTTCATCAACTAAAGCTGCCTTGCAGTTGTTACAACTTACACTAACAGTAGTAGTTGTAATAATAATAATAATAACATACTTTTATGGGTATTTTCTTATGCTGACAGTCTTTACAACTTCAGAAGTTATTAAAAAAAAATCTGTGTGCTAGAGTGCTTTATCTTACTGTTCATTTTCAGCTTCTCTTCTAGCCTGTGCAATAATTGGGGTCACCACAATAGAATAGTGCTGCTTTGTGATTTGCTTCAAAGGCTTGTTTGGTTATTAAATATTTTAGTGTATGTCCAATTATGTCAAGTTATTTTAAAAGCAGTTCTTGAATATTGCTGGAGCTCCTTATGACACTCAGAACGTATTTTCCAGATCTTTGTGAAGTAATTATTAAGAACTTTTAAATAATGCTGAATATGAAAGCAGCTTTATTGGACAGCTAAATTACATCAGAAAATAACGCTAAATGAGATGTAAGTTTATGAATTTACATACCTTTTACAACCTTTTCGCTTTTAAAGCAGTACTACTTTAAAGTAGTCTACTCAGCTATTGTCTTGTATCACTTGACAAAGCATGGGTTAAGCTTAAAATTTTCAATTTGGATACTTCCTTTAGGCACAGAATGTGGAGTCTTTATGTGAGGAGTGGTCAAGTTGACCAACAAATTCTTGAAATTGGATCTATTTATTATTCTTTTTTTTCCCGTTATCAGTATTTGCTGTGCCTCCTGAAGTTGTGTGGGGTGCAGTAATGTTGGTGCTAATTTCACAGTTTTTAGCAAACACCTGGGCACAGTACACTGTCAGTAGCTTCAGGAGCATTGTTAATCCGTCATTTGCTCCATGGCAGCTGAATTTTCCTGTAAGGAAAGGGAAAACTTTATCCTCTAAGAAATTCGAGCATGGCTGCATCCACGATACACATTAGGTGTAACCTCATTGTGAAAACTGCTTTTCACTTCTGCTGATTTTTCAGGTGTGAGTTTAGAAGCTTCGACCAGGGATTGGGACCCTTTTTGGTGCTACATACTTCACAAACAGCACAGGCAAAACACACTCCCCGCTGCAGAGGCTTGGAGAAGACTCCACATGTTGTTCAGGAATGTTGTAGTGGGATTTACCATTTCTAGATGTGCAAACTGCCCTGGGATCTCAAAGCCTGGCTGCACCATTTGTGTCTCCTGAAGCCAGGCTCTGCTTCCAGCTCCGTGTGAATCCCTGGAGCCTGGAGTGGCACATATGTGGCTGAGAGCAGAGCTGAGGGAGCAGTGTTGTGCTGATAACCTCGTGCTTGTCATTTTGTTAACAAACCCGCCATTAACATGCCAGACAGAAGGGGCTCCGGCTCATTTTCCAGTTTCCCATCACAATTACCTTGATCTTTTGGGCTAACAGAAATCGAAACATCTTCTCGTCTCAATTCCTGCCCCTAACATCAGTCATTGTGACTGACTAGATAAAAACACCAAAAAATTTGAATTTTTTTTTAAAAAAAGTGATTTTATCACCACTTTTTTGAAGAAGAGCCATTTCATAAAAAATGAAGCAGTGTGGTTTTTTTCCTCCTTTAATATTTTCATTTCCTTTGTAGGAGATAGGGATTATCCCCTTTATTTTGTGATTTTTAGGACCAATGTATTACATCAAAGTAAGAGACCATCTAGACAATCTAGTCCAGATTATGACAGAAATTTTCAGGTATATTTGCTTGGGAAATGTATACAGGAAGGAACCTTTTCTTTGATGTGTTTAATAGCTGCTGAAATTCAATATAATTTACTAAATATTTGCAGTGTTAGGAAAGCTACAAAAAAGCTTCCAACTCTTGTGTTTTATAACAGTGAAATTAAAACCACAGCTCTGAAAGCATTTTTTTTTTTCTGACAAAATCTGATTTTTTCTGACTTCTATAAATGCATCCAGTAAAAGCAGATCTAAAGTTCATTAAAGCTGTCAGGTATCTCAAGTGGTGCAAAGCAGAAGAGTTCTTATGTCACATCCATTTTAACAGCTAAGTCAGTAGAGGTATTGCAGAATATATTAGTGAGCATCTAGCTCCAGGTGTATTCTATATAAATTGGCTTGCTTTGGGGTTTTTTTTGTGGGTTTATTGGTTTGGATTTTCTTGGGTTTTTTGCTTTTTTGGTTTTTTTTCCCGGCTTAAGATTTAGACTGCTTTTAGAATGGATAATATTGCTGCTTTGTTCGAGATGCTGCAGAGTACTGGCCATTTGCCTTGAGAGCTTTTGCTTTTTTTTGTATTGTTTTTAGGAGTCAAAAAGAAAGTCTCTTGCAACCTGTTCATGGTGCTCTTAGCTCACAGTTGAAAATATGCCTGTGATAGAGTTTTTTAACCAAAATCTTTGTGCCACTGCTGCTAACCAGAGAAGCTGCGTCTGCTGTGCCAGTTGCTGGTGTTCTGCACAGGTCACAGATATTCCTGGATTTGTAGCATCCAGCTTTGATCCCGTTGCTGTTCACCTTGATGGAACTGAGTCGGGAAGTGTTGGAC
Organism: Pachycephala philippinensis; assembly: GCA_013397055.1. NCBI lineage: Eukaryota > Metazoa > Chordata > Aves > Passeriformes > Pachycephala > Pachycephala philippinensis. Next base: position 651,896 of record VWZT01008174.1, read on the forward strand.
TTTTTGGCAGCACGGACTGTCCCACAGGAAGCCCAGGACTCCTTGAAACACCGAGTACATTTTCAACTCTGATTAACTCCACCTGTACTTTAGACATTTCCCCAAGAGTTTCAGGATAATCCCATTATTTGTGCCTTGATTTAAATCTGACTGAGTACTGAAACTTCTCTTTTTATTTTTGAAAGGAGTAGGAGTTTTTACACTTGTTCTGTATCAAAGCAGTTCCAGCTCGCACTGGGAATGGGATGCTTTGCTCAATTTGCTCTGTCCCAGAGGTAGTTGCGTTTCTATCTGTGCTTTTACTGTGGGGTTGAAAATGCCCTGTGAATGTCAGCTATTGTCTGCTATAATTGGTCTCTGAATAAAGAACAGCACTTCTTACCTCCACGCCTGCCCCATTAAAGCGTGCCCACTTCTCCTGCACCTCAGCTAACCTGATAGACACGGATGATTGAGGCTCCTGCGTCGTTCCTGTCCGTGGGATGATGTGTGCTGGCAGGCAGTGAGCCTGTTCAAACCAGCTTGACGCTAATTGCATGTAAAAGCACCTTCCAACTACGGGGAGGGTGCTGGAGCTGCAGTGCCAGGGAACAACAGCTGTGGGGATGGGATTTCTTTTCGTGGAATCCAACCTAAATGTACGTTTTGTTGATTTTATTTTGACACTTCTGGTGGCGTATCTCAAAGGTAGGGAAAACTTTTTCCACTTGTTACCGAAACTGGAAGAACGAGAAAGCTGCTTTCTCTGGGTTTTCAAAAGCTTCAGGAAAGAGTCGCTCCACAAAAAGAGATTTGGATTTAACATGAGCAGGGTTATTAAATGCACAAAAAAACAGCACAGGTCCTTTGTGTTTCCTTTTTGAGCCTCGACTTGATGTAGGTTTCTGGAGCATCATCAATTGATCAATAAAACATGTTAGACTGCATGCTAGTGCTGATTAATTCACACCTTTGGTACACAGTAAGAAACAAGGTGAAGCCTGGTGCCTATAAAGGGACTTGCTAAGTGCATTAGCCAGTTGTCTGCTAATGTGTGCAGCATGTCTCAGAAGGCCACCCCAGCAATTCCAGCCCTGGGCACCCTGGTGTGCCCATGGCATCAGTCAGATGCAGGCCCTACCACGGGTGGCAAACCCTGCTCTACACTTCCAGGTCTCATTTAAGGGCTGAGAGGAAAAGAAGTCTCATATTGCTGAAAAAAATGAGCCTTATAGCCTGGACTGTTTCGGCAGGACCTATTTAAAGCTGTATTTTAGCCTTCTGTCAAAGAACTTTTTGATTATGTGTTTGAAGATTGAGTAGTTTGTGAAAAGGACCCTCTTGCAAAGCATCCTGTTTGTTTATTTTGCGTCTTTGTTTTTTAAATTCACAATCCAGAAATGGTGACTGTACACTGTAGGAGCTGCTTTTCTCCCCACACTGGAGCAATCATAAACATCTCCAAACAGCTAACTTCTGACAGCAATGCTTCATTAATTTCTAGCTCTTTTAGTCTCCCAGTATTTAAACTTTTGTGGGAGCACTGCTAAATTTTACCAGGAAGGGTGGGAGATTTTCAGTGGCCAGGTGCACAGGAAAACATAACTATCTCTGAGTACTGATTCAATGTACTACCATACTTACTGCTGGAAAAGCTGGTTTAAAATCAATCTTTGGTATCGTAGCTTTTTACTCCTGATGTATTCATGGGTATTTGGTACACTGCTCACATTTGTAGTTCTGAGAGAACAGACATTAATAGCTATTAGGTAAAGTCTGAAACCTCACGGCATTGTTAATTACCTCCAGTCATGTAATTTATTGAACTTACAAAACTTAAGTTCTCGAGTGCCTACGACTAATTATAAGATTGGAAATTAATCCAGGAGTGGAAATTACAGCCATACTTGAAAATATCTCTCAGGCAACTTTGATCATTTCCACGTGCTTTTATCCCCAGGTCTCTACGAGGAGATCCGTCTGTGCCGTGCGGCCTGTGGAGAAGCTCACATGAAAACAATCTTGGCAACGGGTGAACTGGGCTCCCTTGCTAATGTCTACAAAGCCAGTATGATAGCTATGATGGCAGGTAAATACACTAGGTTTTCCTTTTAAGCTAAGAATGCCTTTGCTATATTATTTATGAGGCTTAAAAAAATTCTAGTCGCGGAAGTTTGGTTTTGTTGATAGTAGAAAAAACTCACGTAGTGATTACTGAAGTTGCAGGTGGAGGAATGAAGTGTCACTCGTTTTGTATAACCTACAAAAACTGCATGAAATGTTAAATAACAAACTGCTGAATGGCAAGGGTTGTAGGAACAAGTAAAATTCCTTGTCAGACATCTGATCTGAGTATTTAATACAGACATTTGGGGCAGACACACTTATGGAGGTGGTTGTGGTGCCCTACAGAAATGACGTAGGTAGATGGCTCACAAGCTTGTTTTAAATTCAAGGGGCACTTCCCTGTGAAGATTCATGCTAAAAGCTCTCATTTTTGGTTTGTGGTCACTTCTAACCACCTCTGAGAGGGCAGCTCAGCAAACCAACCTTCCAGTGAACAGGATGGAGTTTCCAGGGGCTATGCCTATTTTATAGGTGTGACTTCTTTGCACAGCTTAGCACCCGTTTGAGCCCAGATTTTCAGCAGTGTATTCTCTGCACTTTTGGGTCTGTGCTGGTACAATTTTTCCTAGTTTAGCCAGGATTTTAGTTCTGTGTTTTAGTGCTATGTTGGAGATGCAGAACTGGGAATTGGCATCCAGGCACTTGCTTTTCCCACCATGCTTGAAAGAGGGCTCCTCAAGTTTATTTCTAGAAGTGTAAAGACATACTAAGAACCACTTGGGTTAGTCTGTCTTGTAAACTTCCCCTCCTTTTCTGTGTTGATTTTTTTTCCCGTACTTTTTTTTTTTTCTTCAGACTTGAAATTCTTACTTTAAAGCAAGAAAAACCGTAATCAAGTGACTTGTCAGTATTTAAATAAATATTGAGCTTGCTGCTGACCTCACTGTCACCATACACAATTCTGTGCTTATCTGATTCAAGTGGAATGGAGAGCATTCCAGGCTCTAACAAGCCCAGCTACAATGTCAATTAATATCATTAGACACAGAGGATCAGTATTATGCCACTAAATATTGCTTTTTATTAGAAGAGGTGTAAGAAATACACACTTTCCGTTATTTAAACTGATGCACTAATCATTATGATCACTTTTTGTACCACTGAGTAGTGAAAAATTCAGCCTGTAAAGCATTTTACCATTTTCAGAATTTTGCTGGTGTAGTTTTTTTGAAATACAGCAGATGGCTCTATTGTTAATGATTTTCCTTGCCTAGTTATTCATTTTACAAGATACTTATCCATCTGAATATATCCAGTAATTTCCTTATTTCAGTCTTTTGCTTTTTCTTTGTGGGTAGGCATAAAAACAAGAATTTATTTGTGCTCTACATACATGCATTGAGGGCCAGGTTTTCAGACTCCAACTTGTCAGCACTACTGCTGAGAGCCTCGAATTCCGGTTGAATTTTGTTTTATTTGTATATTTGTATCATTTTTGGGAGAAAGTGAATCCATAGTATAGTTGATTCAATGCAAAACTGGCTTTAGCAGTTTTTGCTGCCTCTGACCAGTTGCTCCTGATCTTTACAGCAAAATACAGCTCCTTCAGCTGTGCTGTTAGAAGTGCTTCTCATGCTTCATTGTAAGCTGAGATTTTAAGGAATTACAGTTGAAAATTATTCCAAAAAAAGGGTTAACTACTTTGCTGTGTGGTTTTTGATTGCTTGGCAATGTTTTAGGGTTTTTTTTAATGGTCGCAACCTTGATAATCTGGTTTAGAGCCTTTCTTTGCATGCAGTTGCATCAGTGTAACTGAGGATGTGGTGTGAGGTCCTTAAACTGCTCTCCCTTCACTATCCATGATGTCAGCCTGTCGTGGGGAACACAAAATCCTGGAGTTAAAGATGTTTGTATTGCCTTGCTGAGCATGCACATGTTCACCAAGCTCCTGAAGCACAAAGCCACCAGAGGTGTTGCAGCTAATATATTATATATAATTTGCCTCTGAACTGCTGGCTCCTGACTCCTGTTGTCTCTGAAATAATCCTCCATGCCCACTTTTTCTTCCTTCTCTAGTACAGTCCATAAGGACTACAACATCAGAATGGGAGGAGGCACACAGTTATCTTAAATTCTTTTAACCATGCCCTTACCAACTTGACTGGCATGCCATAAATTCTTCTGGAATGTTTAAGAAGCTATTTCTGAGTGAAAGAGGCTGACATCCCTCTAAGGACAGTGACTCACCTGGCAAGAATAATCTCTGCAGTGCTGAGAAGGACATGATGGCAGGGAGCACTGCACAGCAGTGTTGGAAGGGACCCATCAGCATAGCACTTTGGTTTTGGAAAGCTGACTGAGACAAATTCCTAGCACCGAATCAGGGAATTTTGGGTCATTGGTTTAGAGCATCCACTGCCATTTCTTGTGCTTCTTCAAGTCCTCATGGTGGTTTGAGTGCATGAGCTTCTCAAGAAAACTGAGTGCATTTTTGACTCTACTTGGGGACAGAGAGTAAAGTAATTAGTGGTGTTCAGTGTCTGGTGTATCCTTGTTTGAGTCACGTCCATTTCTACAGGAGACACTCCAGTCTGTGTCTGTGTAGTCTCTTGGAATAAACAGTCCTAAGGAACACAGATGGGAGCCTGACTCCCCCATGCTGGTTGTAACTATTATGGATTTCTTCATCACAGTGTCTTTAAAGAGTTCTTGTACACTGTGTGAAAGGTGAGCCATTTTTTAACTTCTATTTCTTGACACAAACATCAGAAACAGCCAAGGAAAGCAGATCAGGAAGGGCAAGATGAGCTTGCAGTGGGAAAGGAATACTTCAGTAAAGCTGTTGATGACTTAATTGCATATTTCGCTCATATATAAGATTTTTATTCTAGAAAACCATATTACCTAATTACAAAGTCTTTATTGTAGTGTGTAACAATTCATAATCATTAAGATATGCAGACTAGGAAGGAGGTGGAGGAAGTGATTAAGGAAAAGTCCTTTAAAAGTGAAAACTTGATCTGTGTCATTTTGACTGTGAAAACTGCTCCTTTTATACCACACTTTGGGAAGCTAAGGGAGCACAGCAGTGACATGTGAGATATATATTGTTTTCATTATATATATCTAAACAAGTACCTGTGTAAAGAACAGGAAGAAGTGATGTATGTTCTTCTGCACCTCTACTAATGTATGGGTTTTAAACAACTTTTTCATAGGTCATTAAACAATTAGTCAAATAAATTGTATGTCGAGATACTGACTAATGTAAACATTGAATTTAGAAAGGGAATGAGCTAGTACTGAAACAAACCAACTTCTAAAGTCTCTAGCACAAAAAATCGTGCAAGAAGTAGCAGAAGATGGTGGAAGCAGTAAGGTCTCTGATGATGATAGTCCAGCAGGGGAAAATTAAAATGCATTAAATATGTGAGCAGAAATGGCTTTAGATCCTTTGTTGCTGTTCATTCCAAAGTGAACAGAAATAACACAGCCAAACAGTGAGGAAAAGCTTTGTGTTGCTTTTCCTCAGAAGAGAGAGATGGTTTGGGACATCACAAAATAATGCCTGGCTACACAAAGCTTTTACCTCAGCTCTAAATAAGATTTTTATACAGGGCTTAATATTAGGGAAGACAAACTCTAAGGTGCCAATAGCTGTGTTGTTCTGAGCACTTTCTTGCAAAGATTTGTTACTGAGCAGGGTGATGTGGTGTGGCTGTAAACATGCTAGCAGTCGTCTGAGTGCAAGGGCTGACTTCCTCCTGCTGGATGTGGACCACCAAGAACCAAAACTTCTGCCAAGTGACTGTTCCAATGAAAAATGAGAGACCAAGGAAACCAAACTAGCAAAATTGACTGAAAAGCAAGGCATGCTTTGCTCAAATGCAGCTAATGTAGGAAACAAGAGTACTGAATAGGTAATAATACTTGGCACTTAGTACTTTGTCTTCACACTGACACATACTGACATTAGCAGAGTAAATCTTAAAATTGCCTTGTGAAATATGAGACAAAGATAATAACAGACAAAGCAAAAGTCAAACTGAGATCAGTTGTGAGTTTCTGGCTTTAAGTCTCATGCTCAACCCAAAAATCAAGGGTTCCCCTCTCAGTAGCGTGTGAGTTGTATTATGTGTTGTTAATAATGTGTCTACAAGTTCAGCTGTATTTGATACTAAGTCAGTCAGTTATTAGAGCCCAGAGCATTTCCAAATGAAGGGCAAGCCAAGGGAGGAGGCTTGGTAACACATACAAAACAAAATTTCAATTTGTGTCTTGTTTTACTTGCCTGAAATACAACCAACTGTATTGAGTTTATAGGGTATCTGTAAGGGGCAAAATGTGTCTGTCTTCTTCTAGAAGCAGCTCCTTTGTATGGATGTGATCTCTGAATGCTTTCCAGGGTGACAGATGATGTTAAGCTCTGGTCTGCAGGTCCAGTATGGGGCTGGGGGCAAGTCAGTGGGTCCTTACTCTTAGGAGTGTGTGGGGAGAGTGCTTAGCACTGACAGGTGACTAAAGGCTTTCTTGGTCATTGTCTTGAATGCAGAAGTGGTTGCAGTTGGCTGCTTAAGGGGCTTATCAGGACAGTGACTATTGCTGTGGAATTATATTGGGAGTTGATCACTTCCCTGTCTGCTGCAGCAGATGTCCTGCATTCTGCATAGTCTGGGGTGGTTCTGCATCTTCAAAGCTCTAGTTAACACCACTGAAAGTTTGGTGCAAAGAACAAGCTCAAAACACGCTGTGGAAAACCGAGATGCAGTGTGAGGGTCTGTCTCAAAGTTTTGAATGATATCATGGACTAAGAAAGTTTTTGAATTAGGAGTAAGATCAAAAGATGGAGTATCTTTAAATACAATCAGCCTAAAAGAGGTTGGTACAGAAACAGGTGACTTCATTTGTTCTGGTACAGAATGGGGAGAAATAAAAAAGCCAGCAGTATGAAAATGCAGATAACAGCGTGTTCAGTAAGGCACTACAAGGATGCTCCCTTAAATGAGGTAATTGCCTACAAGCTTAACAGTGATACTGCAGCTAATCACTAGAAATAATGTAGGCGTGATAGATAAGCTTGGAGTTGAAAAGTTCCAACAATGCAATCACAATATCCTCAGGTTTGAATTACTGATGAGAGGCCGTACAAAGACTAGTAGCAAAAAAAAAAAAAAAAAAAAAAAAAAAAAAAAAAAAGGGGCTTGAGTAAAGCAGACCTTGAAGGAATGTGAAATGAGACTTAAAAATCTGTGTGGAACTCGGTAATATATGTGTAGGGAATCAGAAGTGAAGGAATGGAAAGTGGTTGAGACAGGCTAGGGCAGGCTCTCATGAAAAGTCTTTCCAGTTGAGTCAACAGAACCCTGCATGGGTAGGTAGAGGACAGAAGTAATACTTAGAAGAAACAAAGATGTTGGGGGAAAAATAAAGATACAAAGAGTCTGTGAAGTGAGAACAGAGTTAAAGTGCATACGGTGAAGCCTCATTTGTTTGCAGTTTGTTAAAAACCCAGACGTGCATGCAATGGCACATTTTGTTATGCATTTATTTATGTGCTTACTGAACTGTGTGCCTGCCTACACAGCCATATCTGAGGGGAGATCTTTATCTGGGGCCATTCATATTTGTCAGAGCAGGATGCCTGGCAACTCTGCTAATTTTGTGCAAGGTCTGTTCTATTAATGGTATTCTCCTGTAACCAGAAAATAAGAATATACACCCTCCAATGAAGTCAAAGAAGAATTACCAGTGTAAAGCAGATGACTTGTCAGCTCTGTACCTGTTTGTTTGATTTTGTGTTACCCACACCACCTCTTGACTTTCTTTCTCCACCATCCCCACTTACAAATAGAAGCAGTGCTATTTCCAAGCACTTCTCACCAGAAGAACACCAAGTCAGGAAGCCAGAAGATGGGTTTGAGGTTGCAGAATGACTTCCACATGTAACACTTTTGACAGCTCTCCTCACCTCTCAGGTTTTCTGTGTGTAAAATTAACATTTGCACGTTTTATAGAGCCTCTGTGAGGCTTTGTTAATTCAGATAGAAACAGAAATATGTTCCTCTCGATAGAGAGTAGAAATTTTTTGTGCCTGTACGTGAAGATGGAATCCTCTTGGTCATGATTCATATTGGGAAATGGAGCAAGAGAAGGTCTGGAAATTTTCTGGTGGGAGCTGCTGGCTGTGATTTCCTGTACAGCCAACCCTGGGAGTGGCAGTGGTGCTGGGAGCCGGCAGAGCTCTGGGCTGATGCTTTGTGCCCTGCAGAAGGCAGGAGCAGCAGGGAGGTCCCCTTCCTTCAGCTGTTCTCAGAGCACTCTTCCCAAAATGTTCTTCCAAATGGGAGAGTTTTGCTGTGTTTCCCGTACACCGGTTCTGTCATGCTTTGGTGTTCTCCCTGCACTGAGCAAAGTGGAATTGTGGAGGGGCAGGAGTGTGGGAGCTCCTTAGAAATCCCAGGCTTGTCCTTCTCTATAAGGAGAAGGGTTTGGATGCCTTGGGTTTTAACTTTTATATTTTTCAAATCCTGCATTCCCAGTGTGTAACTCTGCAGTGTCCTGCAGCCTGGGAGCTGCTGCTCTCTCATGCTGAGACAGACAGAACAAAGCCTCTCCAGGCTGCTCTCCAAGGACACCCAGCCCGGCCTAGGCCCAAAATGTGTAACCCAGCATCTTGAGAAGGGGGGCAAGCTGAGGGGAAATTCCATCATTAGCTAAAGTTTAATTGGTGAAATTGGGTTGAGATGCAAATGGAGCAAAGCTATAAAAGTGTGAAGAACTCGTGACTCGGGGTCCATCTTGGGTGTAGCCTTTGGCCTGCCCAGGGTGTACCTCTGAAGGCCTTTCAAATAAATATCCACCTTTATTCCCTTCCTCCTGTCCAGTCTCTGTTCCTAGGTTGGCCCCTTTAGGCATCAGTTTGAACGCTGATTCCTGCTCCTTGACCTTTAAGAAAGTGGCTATTTTTTATGCCTCAACCTCTGGAACTGGTTGTGAAATAGCAGGCTGCAGTGGGTAGGCAGCTACTGACAGAGCAGCACGCTGCTGAGAGGGGTCAACCTTCTCTTAGCAAATTATCCTCAGTGCCTGAATAGCACTTTGCTTTTGCCGATATTCAAGATCTTTCCAAAACATGTTAATTAAGGAATATCTAAACGGTATACTTTCAATTTATAACAACTGATGCAGAGAGGTGAGAAAGCACCCCTGTTGGGTTAATTTTCCCCATGAGTGAAACCTTGTTTCTATGTTAAATAACTTGTTAGAATTTGCGTTAAAACTTCCGAAGTTTCATATCACCTCAGACTCAGAAATTGTTGCACAGTGAATAGTTCTAGTCAAACATGCCAGCAAAATAACAGGGCTTCCTGGCAAAAAACCTTGCATCTGTGAAGCTCCGGTATTGAAGGTAATGGTTTGAGAGAATGCAATTTTAAAACATGGAAATAGTATGTAAAATCAATAGATGTACTGGGTACTGTTTATTTCTCTGATATTTCAGGTTGGGTTTTTTTATTCTGTCAGCAGCAGGTGTTAAATTCTACTAAACCAGTGAAAAATAGCAGTAAATATTTAATTTACTGTATCTATCAATTATATAAAATTGGCTTATGAAATGTTAAAGTATCTTTTAAGAGATTGCAAGCAGGAACACTGGTTAGAAAATCCAGTCCCTTAACAGAAAGTTAATATAGATGTGGAAATAAACTAAGCATGATTTTAGGGTTGTAGGTCCTGGATTTTTCTTTTTCGTTGCTTTTAAAGGTACCAAGGCCTTGTGGTTGTGCCTGTCTAATTTGAAGATACATGCTCATGGCAGCAGCAATGTGGATTTTGACTTCTAAAGAGAAATGTGTTGGGTGGAAAAATACACCAGGAATATGTGATCTTGAACATCATTGGATTATTTTAAAAGACTATGGATACTCACTTGAATATACCCATTTAATCATAAGGACACAGTGAAAACAAAGAGGCATAACAAGAGATGAGCACAAATATAAGTGAAATACCTGCTGAGCCATTAAAGTGGGGCAAAAACTAGTCATTATGAAACAAGAAGTTTCCCGTGAGGAGGGCATGGATTGTTTTCTTACCTGAATGTTAAAGCTGTATGTTAAAACACACTGATACCAATATAAAGACATTCATGAGCTTTTAACAAATCATGTGCTAATGGTGCTGATGCTGCATTTTGAAGTGTTACATCATGAAGTGCAGAGAAACAGGCTGAATACCCCAGCTGGCTGCTGGGCTGCATGAACACATTCCTCGCCGAGCTGCACAGGGCTGGTCAAATACAAATGCATTTATCATAGAATCAGAATATGCTGAGTTGGAAGGGACCCATCAGCATCATTGAGTGCAGCTCCTGGCCCTGCACAGGACACCCCAAGAGTCACACCATGTGTCTGAGTGTTGTCAAATGCTTCTTGGGCTCTGTCAGACTTGGGGCTGTGACCACTGCCCTGGGGAGCCTGCTCAGTGCCCAACCACCCTCTGGGTGAAAAACCTTTTCTTGATATCCAACCTAAACCTCCCCCGACTCAGCTTCATGCTGTTTCCTCAAGTCCTGTCACTGGTCATGAGAGTGAAGAGGTCAGTGCCTGCCCCTCCTGTTTCCATCACGAGGATGTTGTGACTGCAGTGAGGTCTCCCCTCAGTGTCCTCTTCTCCAGGCTGAACAGACCAAGTGACCTCAGCTGCTCCTCATACAGCTTCCCCTCACCATCCTTGTGGCCTCCTTTGGATGCTGTCTAGTAGTTTAATGTCTTTTTTATATTGTGGCACCCAAAACTGCCCCCAGCACTCGAGGTGAGGCTGCCCCAGAGCAGAGCAGGACAATCCCCTCCCTTGCCTGACTGGTGATGCTGTGCCAGATGCCCCCTAGGACATGGTTGGCCCTCCTGGCTGCTTGTGTTTGGCATTGTTCCTTCCTTATAAATGTAGAGTTTTCACCAGAATTCCAAAGGCCTTCTTAACAGACTTTGTCAGTCTATTTGAGTCATTTTCTCGAAGGAAAAGATTTCTATCAGAACATGAACATAGGACATGACAATATTCAGGAATATGCACATTTCAATGGTGTTTGGAAAGACACTTTTCCAGCTTGCCTCTGTGGTTGCTTGCAGTGTTTTTGATGAGTTACACAGGGAACTTGAATTTCCTTGGCAGGCACCTGGGTTACTTGGAGTCTGTCTCCCAGCCTTTCTGTGTTCCTCTGATTCTTGATGTTATAGCTCAAATTGTGTTGGGGAGATGTTGAGAAGAATGGAAGATATTCCCTTTTTTGATAATGTACTTTGGAATTTCATCCTCTTGGAAATGTTCCTGATTTGGTTTTGTTGTGTTTTTTTTTTAAATTCTCTTTCAGAAATTGTAGTTGCAAAGTTCAGCGTCTCTCAGATAAGACAAATTAAGATTTCTGCCTATGCTTACTTTATAGTTACTAGAGACAGTAGCTTTCCCAGAGGTGTCCTCCCTCTGAGAGAATTTTTCAAAGACAAAATTGACAGCAAAGGCCATAGTCTTCATGGCAAGTCAACAGGGATCTGACAGCTGATTGTCTTCTGTACCTTTGATGTTTCTTTCCTGCTAGCATTTGGGCTACAAAGTGATTTCCCTGCAGTGTACAGCTGCAGCTGATTTCTAAACTTGAGTTCTCCTTAAATCTAAGACGTAGAAAAGATTCCTCCTCGGTGATACCAGGAGCTCTTCCTGAATAGAACATCTTCTTTCCATCACCCTTGCAGTTGTGTTGCAAATCCAATGTCCAGTTTACCAGCCTATCCCAAACATCACAGGAGTGAAGGAGTGAAGTCTTGCTGATTGTCACAAAGATCTGTTAATTCACCTCTAATGGACCAAAAAGGAAACAGGGGATGATGTTCCATATCCTGTGCATCCCATTGCATTTAAATTATGGAATACAAAATTGGGAGTCATGTCTCCTCAAAAGCCTGCTTCCCACCAGTCCTGGAAAGTGAGCCTGTGGAGAACTCAAAGGAAGCACAAAGCCTTACTCATAAATGGAACGAAGCTGACCCCCAGGATGAGGAAGCAGCTTGGTGGGGTATGATAGAAAGGGATGCTCTGTTTCTCGGGGCTCCTAGTCCCCAGGAAGAGGAGGGGTGGCATTTCTCAGCTGCTTCTCTGCTGCCATGCTACCATAAATACAGTTAGGTTTATGTTGTAATCAGGCACTGTGTTTGCAGCTGCTCTGGATCTCAGCAAATCCAGCTTCTCAGCAGCCTGCTTGGTTGCCAGTTGCAGCACAGTTACTACTTCAAGGCAGAATCCTCCAGGAACTTCAGCTGGGTGGACCCTGTGCAATTGTAACAATGCCATTTCCAGTGCCTGGGTTAGAATTACAGCTCGGCTTTAAACGAACTGTCTCCAGAGAGCACTGCAGAAACGCTTGGTTTTTCCCTAGAAGTAAAACAAAAATATCCTAGTAAAATAAACAGAGCTACTCCATGCCCTTGAACAACTTCTTGGTGAGTTCATTTGCAGGGACTTGCTTGTATTATGGAGTAAGAACTGAAACTGGGAGAGAAACTGAGGAAGAAAGTAATATATTTTTCTTCTAAAATGTTGAAGAGATTAAATAAAAGAAAAGTATTAGTGAGTGGTAAAGAGAAGCTTTTGGGTTTGAAGTGTTCCTGTGCCTTTTTTACTGTCTTAAGAACAGAGTTTTGGAGTGAAACACGGGAACATGCAGAGCACTTTGTCATCTGAGTATAAAAGTGCTGCAGATGAGAACAAATAATTATTAATTAGTAACACCGTCATATTTTGTTGCTCCTTCCTGTCTAATGAATGTCTTGCTGGTGAAAGACAGAAGCAGGAGAGATCAGAGATAATTTGAGGGGAATTTTTATACAGCGGTGGGCAAAGGAAAGGTAAGAACGGAATCAGTTAAAGTCAGAAGGAGGCAACTGATATGGCTTTTGAGGTATCAGTGATGCATTTTGTATTATTCATGGCTGTGACTCCTGTAAGGCTTTTAAGTTTCCTACGTTTTCATTTGCTAAATTAGGTGGGACATCACATAAAGAGTAAAATAGTCAGTGAAATGTAGAAAGATTGAGATCATCATAATCATGCGAAGCTTGCAGATGCCTTTCCGCAAAATGTGGTTAGCTACAGCACTGATTTTTATGTTAATTTACTAGTGAATAATTTAAAAAGACCTGTTTACTTTTTAATAAAAAGGAAAGATATAAATTGGCTGAGTGTTCCTAATGTTACTTACAGCTGCCATTGAGCAGATGTTAGGGATTTTTGGTGGTAGGCTAGACCAAAATAAGTTTTATGAATAAACAAACAATTTCTTTCTACTACCAACTCTTTCAGGCTGATTCTCTCCCAAATTCACTATGAATGGCTTTTTAAAGTTTCCTCATAAATAATTACCTTTCTTGTGGCACTTTTTTCTAGGCACTTGGATTTTAATTACAATGATGAACTGTTTTAATAAGTTGTTGAATAATTTTATCTTTTTAGGACTGAATCCATTTTCTATTTCTCTTTGACTTCGTTGGTTCCTGGGATTTTAATCCTTTTAATTCTCACTAATTCACTTTATAAATTCATACTGGAGAAGTAAACAGCATGCAGCAGCATCATTTTCTTTTGAACTCTGTGCACGTACACCCACCTCGGCTTGCTGGTTATCAATGGTCTCCTGTTACTAGTAACCATTTTGTTTAACTCAGTCATTTGGATCACAGTCAGTATGAAAAGATAGGTAATTAAATGGAGACAATGTGGTTTTGCTTTGGGCTAATGTCTGGGGGCCTTAAAGCCCTCCACGGAAGCGAATGCAGTGCTTAGCTGATAGATAAGGGATATGTAACACTGCTGTACTTCACCCCAGAACAGCATTTTCCGATGTAAATACTCATCAGATACCTTTGCACGCGATTTGATGTTGGGAAATGCTGAACACAGAATTCCTCATCGCTTTTTTTTGCTGTTTGTGCCAGAAGGGAAGGTACAGACGGGGTGGTCGCGCTTCCTGGCGCGACGCCGACACCCTCACTGCCTCTGCAGCTTGGCACGTGACAGCTCAGGAAAAAACACAGGGGATGTTCTGCTTGACCACCTCTATTTCTATGTGAATGGAGAAGTCATTGAGACCAGGGTGAGGCTCTGAAATATTGCTGCAAATTTTACGTGGATGGGTTTTTGGGGTTTTTTTTTTTTTTTGTGTAAGAAAGACATAAAATGTTCTGTCTCAATGAATAGTGACATTTAATAACTTGCCACTAAATACCTATGAGGATATATATACACATCGAACACAAAGAGAGTTTCATACTCAATTTCTTTGATTCACGGGATTTCAGTAAAAAGAATGGAATGCCAAAGTTCAAAATGATAATATGTATTTAGTGTAAGTTTTTAAAAATGTAAAACCTATATATAAAATGTGGATTTGAAGACTGGAATATCTTCTTTGTTTTGCCAGCGGTCTGGTGAAATCAGCATTTCTCTATCAGTTTCAATTATTTTTTTAACCAAAACCCATATAAATTGTTTAATCAGATTGTTGGTGCTTTTGGTTTGAGATTCTCACCATAATTGCAGTCTGTGGTAAGAAATGCACACAGGCTGTTGGCAAATGGAGGTGGAGAAACAATGCCCTGGCATATTAAATACCTTTTCATGAGTTGCTGCCCATTTCTGATGGTGCTTACTGGCCTTTTTTAATTTCCTTCATTCAAGTAGTGCTCAGTAGATGTTATGCCAGAAAGCTCTGACTGAATTTATCAGCAGCACACCTTCATAAAGCAACCCTTTGAAGTAAAATTGTTAGTTTTGCCATGTAAGCATTGTTAATAATGCAATGGGAGGAAAAAAAGGATTTCTTAAAAAACCAGAAGTCTTTCCCTGACCGCCAGCAGAGAGGTGCCTCCTGCTCGGAGTGTGGCTGCACAGTCAGGGGTTTTGGTTGTTTTTTTCACTGAAGGGAGCTGGCAGGTTTTTTGGTATTCAGGCTGCCTGAAGAGTTAGAAACATTGCAAAACAACCCTACTGACAGTGGGGAAAACATCTGTCTGTACCTGGAAGTTCTCACCTACACTGCAGCCTACACACCTGGGCTTTTGCGGTTTTGCCAGATGCCAAATTATCAAGGTGCAGAAAGAAAAAGGAAACACTCTGAGGGGCAAAATTTTCTGGAAAGTAGGAGCTTTAAGTAAGATTGATGCCCTTTAAAAACAAGCAGTGTGATGCCTCATATATAGGTAAGGCCATCCAGGGTGGTACCCTTTGGGTATTCGTTGCATCAGGAGAATCCAGGCAGTCCATGATAAAATCTATGTGATTGCAACTTGTTGGTGTTGAAGATGTTTGAGTGTCAGAAAAAATAAGCTAGAAGTGCCTCACATTTTCCTAGTAATCACATGATCACCGAAGTGGAATATTCATCCCTCTGTGCAAGCCCCCCTACCCAATTTGTAAAAGCCAGGTGGAAACAGACAGATCACAGATGAGTCTGGTGAGATCTGGCACCTTATATTTTTTAATTTCCAGGCAAAGCCAAAAGCCAAAACATTGACCATTCCAATTGCTCAAGGAAAATACCTTTGATCCTGGAAATCCCCCTGGTACTGAAGCCTTCACCTGTGCCAGCTGCCTTGGATTGTAGGGAGCATTGTGGAAGAGGGGCTGATGCTGCTGTTTGTCCTCTGCATGACAAAGAGGCTATGTGCTGGACAGATTCCGACTGTGGCATTAAGACATGGACTTTTAAAGCTCAAAAATCAATCCTGCCTTCCTCTGGGTTAGAGTAGGAACAGAATCTTAAACTGCTTTTAACATCAAGTGTTGAAAAACACTCAAAATGACATTGAAGTGCCATGATTTTGGCTGTATTATGTATGGTGGATTTTTTTAAAATCTTTAAAATTCGTAGCACCTTCTTGATAGACTGATTTTCTACTTGCTTTATTCAGTGTGGAGTATTTCCAAATTGATTTTAAACAGCTATTTCTTCAATTTGAGTAATTTTGTTACAAGCTAATAGACAATACGTAAGTGTACCTGCGATTTAATGTTAGCATATTTGTTTCCAAGTTGTTACCAACGTTAAAAAGCACAAAGCGAAATGTGGTTGCTAAAACATGGAATGCAATGTGCCATGCAGTGCTGTGATTCTAAGCCATCATGCATATTTATTATTTTCTTCCAAATTGCAGTGCTATTACTGGTAGATCTATCAGGGTTTTAGTCTCAGTCTGTAATATGTCATGTGCTGGACAACATTTTGAGAGGCTGAGATGTATTGATCCAAAACCAAGAATGCCAAGAGGGAAAAAGCCTGACCTAGACCGGTGCTGTTTTAATTATATCACAGTTTAAGATAGTTTATCATTGTTTAGGTTAATTAAAGTGTGAACAGGAAAGTGATGCAATGCATTTTCAGTGTTTGTAAAGGAAGCTTAAAGGGGGAGATTTTCAAATCGAGTCCAGTTCCTCCCATAGCATTTTGCTTTTTCCACCCAGAGCACGTGGCTGAGAACCAGAGTGCTTGCATTCAGTCTGAAAGGAGAGGCCAATCTTTATGTTTCTTCATCAGTAAGTGCTGGAGGACGCCATGGGTTTGGGAATCTGGGGCCAGTGCTAGAGAGGAGGTTTCTACTGATGTCTGTTGTATTTTGAGTCTTGCTCAAAATCAGGAGCATGGCAAAAAATACCCCACAGAATGGCTTGTAGAGGAAATCAGCATTGCAAGTGGGTAAGCTGAGAGAAAGGTCTGGTTTTTCCCAGTGTTAGTAAGGTTAGGATTAGGTGTTGGGATGCCTCAATTTATTTCTTCTTTCTGCCTTTGGCTTGCCATGTGTCATTAGGCAAACTGCTCCAGCAGTTCCAGTAATGCCATCTGCAAAAAGAAATAAGGTTAATGTAGGTCATACACTGTAACACCCCTGAGTGTAGTATGGTACACCCTTTTAAAGAAGAAAAATGAGATAGTGGTAAAGAAACACAAAATTTAACAAGCAGATAACAATACAGGAATTCGTTAAACTTCCTTGTTGTCCCAAAACTCACTCCTGGGAGGATGTACTGCTGCTTCCTCTTTGGAGAGGAAGAGGAGTGGCTGTTCCAGCAGCACATAATTGCCTGAACTCCTGCACCCTGGCATCTCCCAACCCTGCTTCTGCATGGCAATGCGGGGAGGTGACTGGGAGCATGTTTCCTTCTGTGCTGCAGGGTGGCTCCAAGCCAGGTGCCACCAGTGACAGGGATTCCAGCTGTGGTCTTTGGACCCGGAGCACATGTCAATTATTCATCTTCTCTTTCTCCATGCCACACAGGGATTGGATTGGAAGGAATGCTCTAAAAATAGCAAATGCCTATGCTATGCAGCCGAGCAACAGAAGGTGGTATGGCTCTTCCTGCTGAACCTTCTAAAGAAACATTTTAAATGAACACACAAGAAACTAATACTAATTAAGTAATAGCATTCTGTGGAGACCTGTGGTAGACACTGTAACACTGCATTAGCTAGCTATGCATAATTCAGCAATGCTGAATTCTTTCAGACATCATCTACAGGGAATTTTGCATAAGTATGGACTTAATAATTTGTCCCTTTGTGTGCATGTGTAAGTGTTCCTGAGGGCATCGTTTGGCCTGCAGAACCCCTGCTGCTGGAGGTGCTGTACAAGAAAGGGAGCATCCATTCTGAGTCTCGGAAACCAAGCTGGCATGAGAGGATGGGTTTTCAAAAGGTTGTCTTACTTGTAAACAGACATTAAATGTGGAGCCCTATGCTGGGATTTTTACTTTTTTCTCCTCTGTGCAGGTGCTTTTTTGAAAAGAGTTGCAGAAAATGGGCAGTTCTCAACAGAGCAAGTTATAAACCAGCATTTTTCAATGGTAGCTGAGGCACAGGCATGTGAAAACATGCATAGGCACAAGTGGTCTGGCAGTGTAGCCTCGTGTCGTGGAGCTAAAGCTACCTGGTGAGCTGCTGCCAAAGTGAGCTGTCACAGCTTTGTGTTCTCTTCTCCTGGACAGCAAAGTTAAGCTAACGGGGAATGTATTTTGTCTTGCTGCTGCAGCAGGATAAGGACATGTAAGTGGGACAATTAGGATGACTCAAGTGACAAGAATTAGCTGCTACATTAGCCTTTTATATTTTGCCCTGCCTCTTATTTTCAGAGGGTTGTTAACCTGGTCACCCCTAGTAAGGCTAATTGTGTATGAATCTGAAGACCCTTAGTTTAGGTGCTCATAAAATAGAAAGATGACTTGCTAATGGGACTTCATGCACATTTGATACGGTGCTATTTTGTCATTGCTACCTTGTCAGCAGAAACAGCAGGTAGCTTTGCAGGTCCTCTGAGCAGAGCACCACTTTTTGCCACCAGTCCTGGATGTCTTGGAAGCATGTGTGTTCTCCCTGTGTCACTGCATGTTGTTATATCTGAGTTGCAGCAATGAAGATGTATTTGTGCTTGTTGCAAATACTTACAAAGAAGCACGGCGTAATTGTCCCTCTGCAAGCATCTCTCTCTAAACTATTGTTTAAAACTGCCAGCCACATCTTTGCTCTTTATTAAGACCAAGGCAGCAACGCAGAGTCTGTAGTTATCAGGAGATAATCATTCCCCAAGGGCATTTGAAACACTTCACAACCAAAAGGTTGTGATTACTCCACGATTGCTACACTGCTTATTATTCCTTATTGCTTAATTATGGAATCAGAGTGTGCTTCCTGGATGCTGTCATCTAAATAAGATTCTCCACTTCTCATGCTCTGCTTCAGTGTTATGTGGACTAGAAAGCTTTGTAGAGTTTCCAGTTGATGTACAGGATGGCAATAGGGCAGGCCAGTTCTGGAAGCCCTCCTGGGAGAGCAGAGCATTCAATCCATGCCCTGCCAAATGCTCGCTGAGAGACCTTGGGCAAGTCCTTCAGCTTCTGGGCACCTCAGCTCTGCAACTTTAGGTTCTGCCCTAAATGAGGCTGTGTATCTAGAACAGAAATAATGTAATGGATTTCCTCTGAAGCAAGTGGCCTGTTTGTGTTGAACCCACAGCCTTGGTGTTACTGCACCGTGTTCTAACCAGCTGAGCTCGTCCCACCTCCCTGGTTCAGTTCTTGCTGCCTTGAAAGGAAATGTGCTGGTGTGGCTTCACATTGGAAAATAAAATCAGAAAGTGTGGTCTTTTCCAGGCTCACTGGGCCTAGGAATCTACCCTGAATAACTGATTTTGTAAAATCTTGGATTTAATGCTTCATTGAATCATGTAATCTACTCTAAGGGAGGGAAAGCTATCCTGCGTGTATTTTAGCCTTAGCCTTGATTTTTTGAGTGTGTACATTCACAGGAAGATGAGAAGATGGGTGATAAAACTCAGGTTTCTAAATCATCACCTAAATTTCCAGGTGAAACTCCTTCTGAACTGAATTCCTTAGACTTGTTTTTGAAAACTTGAATAAGAAATAGACTGGGTGAAACTCCCTTATTATTACAAGGTTGGCACGAAGTCTGCTTGATGAGGTGCCTTTTATGGCAGCGCTTGATTTTTAAATCCCGCTTTTCATTGCTGAAATCCAAAAGTTAATAGCACCTTCCATCATGGCTCTCCGTGCTAGTGTGGGTCCTCTGTCTCCTGCAAGGGGCTGCCTGCAGTCCTGCTAGCAAGCTCTTGTGTCATAAAAAGAATTTGTTCAGGGAAGAAACATGTATTGTTTTCATTGTTAGAGGATGCTACTAAATTGGCTGTATGTTTGTCTAATAATCACATCTAAAGCTGATTATTCTGGTAATAGCCTTAAGATATTATTTAAAAATAAATATATAAATGCACAACTTTTGTACTAATACTAGTTTTTAATCTCTTCTTGTTTCTGTGAAGTCTGAATGAGATTTTCAAAATTGAATAATAATTTGATCCGTTAATCTTTTGAAGCTAGTAATTTTATTTTCCCCTCTTTGCAGTCTCTGAGGCTCGCAAATGAATAGAGCTTCATTACTGGAGTCTGCATTTAATAACCATTATCCATTATCTTGTAATTAAGACTCCCTGTAACGAATCATGAGGACAATGCAAAAATACATAGTACATTTCTTTAATGAACTGGAAAATGTTCATCTTGTTCTATTTAGTAATGAGTTGCTGAATAGTCGTTAAATCCACTGGAGAATAGAACTAGATGGATTTTGAAGACTATCTTGAGTTTGTGGTTAATCTATTAGAATTAAAATTTCATCTTCTATTTTTATCAACAGCTGATTAGAAGTCATTCTGTTTGACCAAATTGATTAGAAGACCATATACAAGGGCAGCTGTTGTTTAATGAAAGTTTTTAATGAAACTGTACCATAGAGACTTGTAATTATAAGACTTATAAAAGCTTTGACTTACCTTATAGTAGAAAAAATGAGAAGTATTGCACTGAAGGACTTTAAGTGCTACATTTCAAAAGGGAAATTAAAAATATAATTTGGTGATGTTGAAGTTTCACTTCCACTGCTCCTTGTTTTAATGTGACTATCAGATGTCCGTGGTGTCTCTCTGGAAGGGAGCAGCCCTGAAATGTGCAACTCAATTGTCTCTCCTGTGTGCTCCATTCTTTGCAAAGCTCTATCAACTATTAATTGCCTCTTTTGCACGTTGCACTTTCTCTGGAGTTAGAATCTTTCTCGCAAATAGCTGTTTCTCTCCAGAATGGAAATTGTCACAGGAGGGTGCAATTGAATCACCACTGGGCTCAGATGCTGCCTGGTCAGGAAGCCTACAGAGAAAACTGTGGTCTTTGCAACCCCAGAGTTGGTGATACCATTTGATTGTGTTTAAATCAGGCACAGAAACACGCCAGGCTTTGTGCTGCCTTGCCATCGGGCTGAGACCCAGCTGTGTGCCAGTCAGCTGTGCCATCAGGAGACGCTCTCTGGAGTGTGCTGCAGCACACAGAATGGAGCCAAGGCAACTCCTTAGCTGGAGCCAGTGCTGAAACTTCCCTTCCCTACTCCAGGGGATGTTGTAGAGGCATCATCATTCACATAAGAGACAAAATGGACCCTAAGCCAAATTTGAAGTGGAAGCAGATGCAGTTCCAATTGACTTAAGTGGATGATGCACTACTACATGATGTTTGAATTATCCCTCTTCTTCTCCCAATTACTTTTGATAATTAATGATCCCACAGTACACCTTTTCTAAGAAGTAGGTTCCTAGGGATGAAGTGCGTCCTAATGAAATTAAAGAAGTTTTGTCATTGTATTCTGTCAATGTTGGATCATGCACTGCAAGGCACATTATTTTTTTAAGTTTCTTAGCTTTTTCTTGCACTGTGCTTCAGGATTTCTTTCAAGCCAAGGCAGAACAGCAAGAATACCCAAGAATGTTACAGAAGTATTAACACAGGTAGTGGAGAATGTTATTCACAAGTGAGAAAACAGAAAAAAATAAGCCAAGGCTAACTCTCGTTCTTAAAGTAACACAGATGTTTTGACCTTGTTACTGCATTAAATCAGAACGTGGCTTTAAGTATAGTAACTTGCAATATTACAGTTGCAAAATGCATAAAAGGGGAGTTTTCTCTTGGTTTACAGTATTACACAGCTGGTTTAGTAAACACATATGAGATATCTTTTCCTCTCTTAAAAACAGCTGCAGGAGATACAATACCAGACTGTTGAACGTGAGACTAAGTAGATGCGAAGTTAAATTAAAAAAAACTGATGAAAATAATTTCTATTCTCAAAGATTCTTGAGAATAGAAATTCTAAAGAAATACTAAATTTCTGAGAAATACTAAAATGTTTATTTATGTACGCCACAGGGATGTACATGTAAAGGAATGCTTCAGAATTGCTGTGAAGCAGGAGGGCATCTTTGAGGCTGTGAACTTGTACATGCAGAGGGCCTCTTGTTCTAAAACTGCTATAAAACATTTTGCTTCCTTTCAGGTTCTGATTTTATAAAGACATCTACAGGAAAGGAGGTGGAAAATGCTACCTTTCCCGTTGGCATAGTCATGATGCGAGCCATTAAGGAATACTACTGGCAAACTGGCTACAAGGTAGTTCTCATTTCCTTTGTGAAAATTAATCAAACGGGGTCACTCAGAAAGAAATAAGAATGTCATAGGATTGATTTGCTAATATTCCTTTTTTGTTGGTTTTTTTTTTTACTTTCGTCTTTTCTCCCTTGAAGAGCTGTTACTTCATTCCATAAAAGCCCATGCAGTCAAAGCGTTCCCTGCTGCATTTGGATTTGACTCTTGTTTCACCATTTAAGTGGTCATGTCCACTGATAACAGAGCAAATCTCAGGCTGATAGTGGCTGACATGCTCCCATAAACCTCAGCAGAGATATGTAAATTTAGAGCCATCGAGTCTGTCCAGCATACACAACTGTATTTCCTGACTTTGTTCTGGCAACCCAAGGGATACTTTTTGCTCTTCCCTTGCCAGAGAGGCTTTCCAAGGGGACAAGGAGGCAGGTCCAGTTGGATCCCATTGCCTGGGATGGAAGGAGGGAGAGAGAGAGGGCAGTGATGCCTAGAGGCCAACCTAGAAACAGAGACTAGACAGGAGGAAGGGAATAAAGGTGGATATTTATTTGAAAGGCCTTCAGAGGCACACCCTGGGCAGGCCAAAGGCTACACCCAAGATGGACCCCGAGTCACGAGTTCTTCACACTTTTATAGCTTTGGGCCATTTGCATCTCAACCCAATTTCACCAATTAAACTTTAGCTAATGATGGAATTTCCCCTCAGCTTGCCCCCCTTCTCAAGATGCTGGGTTACACATTTTGGGCCTAGGCCGGGCTGGGTGTCCTTGGAGAGCAGCCTGGAGAGGCTTTGTTCTGTCTGTCTCAGCATGAGAGAGCAGCAGCTCCCAGGCTGCAGGACACTGCAGAGTTACACACTGGGAATACAGAATCTGAAAAGTATAAAAGTTAAAACCTAAGGCATCAGCAGGGGTTGGAAGAACATTATGTCCTGGTGCTTAATGTTTGTCGATCAGGTCACTGTCTTGTGAGGTCAGTGGAGAAAAGCAGAATGTGCAGCAAAGCCAGCGATGAACTGTCTGTGCATTCATCCTTGTGCTGAAACATTGAGAAAGGAGGAGTGGGTTCCCAGAAGGGCTTAAGCCACCTCTCACTTCCTTTCTCCACGGCCAGGTGGGGGCTGCCACTTACATTGGTGCTGGTGTTCAGCCGTGGGCTTTGTCCTCACCTTCAGTGCCAGGGGAGGAAGCCACATCTGCACTAAGAGCTTCTCCCTGTTTCTGGCCACCCTTCCCTCCTCTCCAGCTTATCCTTCTGTCCCTTCTGCGGGTGGCCTTGCAAGGTGCAGTGTCAGGACATGGGATGAGCAGTGGGATGGGGCTGAGATGGCTTTAGGGGCTGAGATGGCTTTAGGGGCTGTTGGAACTTGAGGAACATGTAACACCAGGTTAGAGGTGTGTCCGTCTCCTCTCTGTAGCCATCTAGGTGAGGCCAGCATGGATCCCTGGGCTGTCCCCGCTCCTCCTTTCCCCAGCCTGCCTCTCTCTCTGCCACACAACAGCCGGAGCAGCTCCAATAGCCATGTTTCTGTGGGAGCACCATCACTGCCCCAGCCTGAGGCAGCTCCCTGGGGCCAGTGACTCCCCTGGGCACCAGTGCTGCTTGCCACAAGTTGGTCCCTGCTGCATTAACACAGCTTTGTCCCCATAATTGGATATAAATGTTGAATTCACCTTTTGCTTTCAAAGGACGCATTCAGGGTATGAAATGTGTTGTTAAGAATAAGTGCTCGTGTCCGTGTGCATGCGTGTGTCAGTGAATTAGATGTAAACTGACTTTATGCACTCTTATTAACTGAAGACAATATTATCAGTGACAAGGAATTTCTAAATGGTTTCTTTAACAAACTAATTTTGCTGCTGTGGGGATGCTTTCGAGCAAGGCGTTGCCTGGGAAAAACAGGTTAATACAGAAATTAAACTTCTTCAAGGAAAGGAACAAGTCGCAGAGTAACATTTATTGACTGATAAGCTGTGGTGGTGATATGAAAAGTGTGCAATATAATGGGAAATAATCTTTTCCTGTCATTATTGAAGGACATACATAAATTGGTTTTTCTGTTGGGAAAACCCCCAATCCAGAAAAACTTATTACTTTTAATAATGTAAGGTGAAGAGAAAATTCTTGAGGAGATGAACTTATTAAGCAAAATAATGAAATGCTGTGAAACAGCAGGAAAGTGGTAGCTGGACTTTGTACTGCTCTTGAATTAAATTCCAGCCCCCCTTCCTTTTTACGTTTTTATGGCAGTCAGATGTGCTGTTTGGAAAGCTGGTAAATGGAGGAGAGGACAGGCTTGTCTTTGTCAGCTTTTTTTGCAAAGAAAAGAGCTTTCAGAATCTGCTAAAAGGGGAAGGAATTCTGAATGATGGTTTTAATTCTCCTATTAACTCTGTTTTACTTGTTTTTGCCACAGATTATCTCAAAGAGATGTAGTATTTCTAGGAAGAAATCTAAATTCAAATTTCATTAGAATTTCTCTTCCTGAGGGAAAACACATTCCAACTTCTTTTGTTTATTGTCTAGAAGATGCATTTCCAGTTCCTGTGCTTTAAATTCTTTTTGGAAATCTAATGTTAACAGATGTATGCATACACTCACACATCTATTTGTCCATCCACAAAAACACAGTCTTCGTGGTTTGGATTTATCCAGCTTTTCCTGCTTTTGTTCCTTTTAATCTTATTGGAAATATGCCATTATCACAATGCTCCAGCATGAGAGAAGGATTTATTCTGTGTTTGTTGGTCCTGAAATCACTGTATAGAAAAGATTACCAAACACATTTAAAAACAGATACTTTTTGATTCCACTATTATATCCATAAGGCACAAAGAAATCCTCGGTGCAGTGAGGTTTCAGGAGGTTACATACAAAAACAAAATGATAATTCTTGCAGAATGTAAAGGTTAATGGCAGGAGGAAACACAGGAAGAATCACTGTTTGCTACATGTTGTTCAGATTTACTTTTTTTTCACGCAGAAAGCCTTTTTCCTGATTCTTTGTGTTTTTCAAGAGTTTAGGTAGCTGCTCCAGGCCAACATTTTGGCATTTTTGATGAGGGATTTGATAGCTGTATGTCACACGCTCTGTCTCGGAATGAGACGTGTTCAAATGGCACGTCACCAAAGGACTGGCATTAGGGGTGTGTGCCAAGTGCACAGCAGGTCCATCGTGGCATTCAAGACATTCTTTACCTCAAAAATAAGTTTTCCTTGGTGTTTATGCCTTTGCAGACATGGCAGCTCACCTTCAGATCCCACACACATCTCACACCGAGTGACTGAAAGCACATCCAGCCTGTGGTTGCGGGGGGAGGAAGTTTTGCAGTTCCTGTGAAGCACAAAGCTTTCAATTTTTGATAAAGACAGACCTAATTTAATTCCTGTTTGGAAAATCTTAGTGAAAATTAAACCTCTGATAGGTTTAGATGTACAGCCAAATCATGTGTAACTGTGCTGCACAGGCTTTTTATAAAGTACAACCAGCTCTTGCTGCTGTCCACGAGTCAGCTGCCTCACATGCAGCATCTTTGGTGTTATTGTTGTATATTTCTTCTGTATTTGGAATTAGATTGGCAGTAGGTGGTTATGACATGGGCACTATGTGATTATGGTGTTACTGTTGTATATTTGTTCTGGATTTGGAATTGGATTGGCAGTAGCTGGTTATGACATGGGCACTATGTGATTATGTATCCCAGTCCTGCCTAAATCCCTTGTGCTATAGGCAAAGTACTCCCATTAGACCTCAAGCGCAGCTCCTGAGAAAGTGCCCAGGGGTTGAAAGTATTGCTCCCTCAGGATGGAAATGTTATCTTTGATGATGATGATGAAAATATTATCTTTGGCAGTAATGGCTGAGGCTTGGTAGCTCCCAGTGCTAGTCCAGCTCTTCTAGGGTTGCTGATGAATGAAAATGTGTATTTCACTCCTTTTTTTTTGGTTTTTTTTTCTCTCTAAAGGTTGGATTTAAACCTGCAGGGGGCATTCGGACAGCCAAAGAAGCTATTACTTGGCTTATGCTGGTGAAGGAGGAGCTGGGGGTGGAGTGGCTGACACCAGAGCTCTTCCGCCTGGGTGCCAGCAGTTTGCTGGGAGACATCGAGCAACAGGTTGGTTGTTGGCAGCTTACAGCTTGTGGAGAACAAAAGTAATCTTTCTAAACGTGCTGCTTTTGCAGTAAGAACATCCATCTAAATCATTAGGAGTGACAGGTTCACTTCCAGCTCAGTATTTCTTTGAGCTGTTGTTACAGACGTCTGGGACTCCGATGTTGGAGCAGCTGACCATGGTCTAGGCCATGTTTGCAGTGTAAAATTTTACAAAATTTGGGCAAAAAGGGCTCAGTTTGTGCATGTGCAGAGTCAGTGCTCTCCCCTTCACTCCCAGCTGCGACTGAGCCTCCCAGTGCATCCCAGACCCTTTGTGTCACTGTGCCTCAACTGCTCACAGGGTATTTCCATCCTGTGGAGACAGCCACATCTCATCCTCCATGTGGTGCTGCTGATAGAGCATTTTTTGCATGTTGGTTGTTTCCTGGGGAAGACACTGGCACAGGGTTTTCAACCCCAAAGGATGCAGTGTAATTGGGAACAGTGCAGTGTCATAGGAACTGCCAAAACATGAAGGGTTCTGGACTTGACTCCCATGTTCATTAAGCCCAGGAGAGGAGGTGGGATTACCTTTAACCAAGAAAAATATCTGGGAGTCATTATCCTGTTGCTGCTGCTGGGAAAACATGAGGTGTAGGGGATTTGGGGGAGGACAAAAGCACCAGTCTTTTCCCTTTCCTTTCCTTTCCTAGCAATTGAAATACTGACATGTTTTAAGAAATGTAGAACAGCTGAGAGGTGTCAGGTTAATATTCATGACTGCTGAAAACCTCTGGCTCACTCCTGCAATGAGAATAATACTGGCTTGCTCCCTCTGCCTCACTCTTGACCTAAAATTATGTCCCTGGTTATGACAGAGCAGCATGAGCCTTCTCCTTGCCACTGCCATCACTGCTGGGTGTTAGAACACAGCCAGTGATTGTGTTGCACCATTTGTTCTGATTTCTTAAGGGCTGTATCTTTTATCTGCCAGGGATTGCCCAAATGCCCCAGCCATGACCAAAGCTCTGCTGTACAATGAGGTCTAAAAACACAGAAGATAAAATGTCCTGGTCATTATATTCAATAAAACAAACATACTGAAGTAGTCAAAGCCAGGGGACAGAGGAAAGCATTGACTTCTACCTGGCTCTTTGGGAAATCTTAGTTAAAAGCAGCAAGAGTCTTTGCTTTTTACTTTTCCTTTCCAAACACAGCAGCAAGAGCCCTTAGTTCATATCCTACAAACAAATATATTAAGGGATAGTACATCATTTTTTATGCACACACACACACACACAAACAAATATCTATCATCTTCATCTGGCATGCCTTTAATTTGTTACTTCCTTGACACTTGCAGCTTTATAGTCATATATAATTCCATCATAAATTTTCTGTTTTTTTCTTGCAGATTTTCTATCATGTGACTGGCTCTTATGCACTTCAGCATGAACTGGCAATGGCTTAGACACAAAACCAACTCAGGATTACTTTTACAAAAGAGTTCTTTAAGGAAACAGCATTCAGAAGTCTTCTGACAACCGACTGCATATGATAGAATTAAAGGCCTAATTCTCCCCTCTTCATAGTTTATGGTATTTAAAAATATGCTCAAGTCTGCTGGTTGTACTTGATCCAAAAGCAGAAAAAAAGTGGCATTTCTGAAATAGTTAAATAGTTAATACTTACAGATTTGCAAAGTTAATCTTGCAAAGTTCCTCAGACCAGCCTGAAAAGCTTATTAATGGCAACATTGAAATACTATGAAAAAGATTTAGGTGGCCTGGTAACACTTTGCAGTCGCAGAATATGAAATATCTATGGAATGTTTCAGATTGCTAATTAAGAGCTACTGATCTTGGAATAGATTTCCATTCACCTCGGACAGAATCTTCTGGCACAGATGTGTTGCACTATTAATTGTTCTGTTGATTCAGTCTCAAGCATTGTAACGGGAAAGAAGAAAATGAAACTTGGCTATTACTTCTCTTTTATAAAATGTCTTCTGTAGCAAAAAAAAAACCCAACCAACCAGACCTCTTTTTTATTTTTTTCTGTATTTTTCCCCCCAAACTTGGGCACAGACATCCATATTTAGACCCTCGAATAAAAGTGGCTTGATTTCTGGAACAGCTGAGTATCCACAGTTGCTCCTGAAGTTAATGGGAGCTCTGGGTGATCAGAACAACTGAAAATCAAGCAGTCTCTATATAGGTGCCTAACTATGCATTCAGGGGCCTATTTTTAGGCATTTCGCTCTTAAAATTTTAGTCTAACTTGCTTAGAAGCTCCAATTCCTGTCTCCTGTCATTTTAAAACACATTCATGCAAATCTTTCCATTTTAATGTAGGGGGGGGGTTGACTGTCAGTTTGCAAATGTCACTGCTAGACTGGCTGAACTTCAACTTTGCCATTCCAAAAGAAATACTTCAATTTAAAAGATGATCTGAATTGTGTCCTGTATGCGGTTTAATGCTTTAATGTAAAGAAAAATGTGCTTTTTTTCAGAGCACGTTAAGAATAATACCCAAATCACCAACACCTTTTGAGTATCAGACTGGAGCTAGTAGATTCATTATATCAGAACTGCATTCTGCTCACTAACCAGAGTTGTACTAAAAACTTAATTATCTTATCATCATGACTAGTCTCACTGACTTAAGTAGGTCTCATCATGGAAGTAAGAGGAGGAGGAGGATTTTGCTGTAAATCAAGCTACAAGGTGCATTTATTACAAAGAGATTTATTATAAAGATAATAACTCAGTTATTTATCTGGCTGTACCACCTGAATCACTAGTGTGCTGCAAAACACCTCGGACAGATAGGAAAGCTGATTAGGGGGAAAAAAAGTCAAGAAAAACAACATACAGAGAAAGCAAAATCCTGTATGTAGTGCTCAGGATTAAACATGGGCCTTAATTTCTCAGGAAGTAGTTCATCCAAGGCTTTCAGTCTTTTTCTGCTTTAGTTCTCAACACGGAAGGTAAGGCTGAACTGTGACTCTATTTTCACGTTTGTTTTCCTGAAAAGTGGCCCTTTTTACCACGAGTTTTCCTTCTGATTTCATTGCCAATCCCATCAAGGAAAAATCCAAGTGCCTGTCTGCATACTGAGAGGAAAATCCTGCTGCTGAGCTTTCAGAAATACAGACCCTCTTATAAGAAGTCAGCTCCCACCAGGTGCTTGCCAGGCTGACCCTCTGCCGTGCCCTCCCAGCCACCACGCACTGGATTTTGCTGCTGTTTAGCTCTATAAATGTTATTCAATGTTATAAATGTCCATACTTCCATAGCGGGAAGTAATGCTGCTTGCAAACCACATTTTTTTGTTGTTGGTTGTCTTTTGGGTAATTAGGGTGGCAGAAGAAACTATTTTTTTGGAGATGCTTTAGTTTCTAGGTGGAGGACTCTGTGTAATTCCTTAAAATTAATGGAGGTCCAACTTTGCCACTTCGCTGTGGAAGGTGAGTCTCTGAGAACAACCTCACTGTCTCCACGGGAGCTGTGTTGATGAAAGAAGTTGCCAGGAGGAATTCTGTCAGCAGTTTTGATGTGCACATGGGCTGCTGCTGGTTACTTCAGGAGTGACGGGCTCCCTTTGCAGAGGGAGAGGCTCCTGAAAAGTCGAGGACAGCCACTTCCCTTTTCCATGAACGTTAAAAACACACCTGTGTGAAATAATGTGCAACTCCAAGCCAACCAGCGTTTTCAGAGAAGCTGGATTGGAAAGTAGTTTATACATTTTTTTTCTGTTGAAACCTTTATATTTTTGTCAAAAAAAAAAGAAAAAAAAGTAAGAGTCTGTAAACACATCCAAATAAAGATGATTCTGGTTTGGGGGTTGTTCTTTTTCGAGGAATGAGCAGAAGGCTCAGTGTTTCACAGCAACTGGTTGTCTTTGTTTAACTCCACGGTGATTCAAGTTATATTTACATTGTCACCAATGTGACCCAGAACCTCATCTCTCACCCCTCCTGCAGAAGCTGCTGGGACCAGCCAACAATTCCTCTGCTGCCAGCCCTGAGGGATGTGAGGGGTTGACCCTGATCCCATCAGGAGCAGCAAGGGACCAGGCTGGAGGCAGGGAATGAGGCTTTTCCAAGAGGCATGTACCACCTTGGCAGGTATGGGATCCATCACGGAATGAGGCAGAGGCAGGGCTGGAGGACATTCCCGAGCTAAGAGGGGCTCCGGGGTGGTTGGAAGAAGGCTGGGCAGGGCCAGAAGCATTCCTGGGCTTGTGCCAGAGCCTGTGAGAGAGCCAGACTCAGGGATACAGGGATCACCACAATTCCAAG
The DNA here is from genome assembly GCA_013397055.1 of Pachycephala philippinensis. NCBI lineage: Eukaryota > Metazoa > Chordata > Aves > Passeriformes > Pachycephala > Pachycephala philippinensis. The sequence continues at coordinate 682,379 of VWZT01008174.1, forward strand.
CTGGGGTTGGAGGCCAGCGTGGCAGGATCTACATTCCCACCCACGGGGAGCTGGGAGTACTCACAGCCTGGGCTCCCAGCCTTGCTGCCCTTCACCCCAACAGCACTTCCACTGCCCTTTTTTTCCACCTTTCCCATCTTTTCCTGCTGGCTCTTCAGTTCCTGTGGTCAGCTGAGGTTTGTGGAGGCAGAGGAGCTGAACTCCTGAGGAGCGTGGAGGGGGCGTTGGCTCCATTGCCGCACAGACTTTGGGAAAAGTTCAGATTTAGTTCTGTGCTTCAGGCCATTAGAAAAGGAACAGGCAATTATGCACTCACGTCTAAATATATTTCAGAGTGTAACATATGTTTTGTGCAAGTCAGTCTTGTATACTAATTTATTATTTTTATAACACTTATTCATTTAGGGTTTTAAATAGCTTCATTTTGTAGACCACATTACTTTGCAAAGAAGAGAATAAATTTGAGAAGAAAGTCAAGTAGAAACTGCGAATCTGGAATATTCTGCATCAGCTTATTTACTAGAAGAGGGAATTGGGAGAGAGGGTAAGCTTTTTTCCTGGTTTGTAGGAAACAAAGATATTAAATAGTAATTATGTGTGAAGTGCACATATCAGCTGGGGCAAGTAATACTTTGATATCTTTATTTCATCAGTCATATAAGTTCATTCTTTCATTTCCTTTGTGAAGCAGGGAACATACATTATATACCATAGCACATGCCACTGAGACAGAAAAAACTGATCTACTTTTAATTTTATTTTGCTCAGTTGCAGGTTTGGCTCCTTGCCTCTCTTGGGGAGACAAAAACCCCATGAAAAACAACAGCAAGTTTTGTCCAAATCTTGGAGAGCTTTTGCTGAGATCACAGCTGGATGATGTTGTATTGTGTGGGGTAGGAGTAAAAGGAGGGAACTGCTTTTATTTAGGTGTAACCTGCCCAGGAGAGAAAGAAAATTGTCCTTCTGGTCAGTCCTTATGTAACAGGGCAATCAGAGAGAAGCGTATTCTTATTATGTAAAGACACCATTGGTAAAATTACTGATTGCCTGTTTTTATTAAAATCCCAGAAAGTCAGAACCATGCTAAATTAAGAGGTGATAAGGCTCAGAAAGAAGCACCAAGAAAGTTTGCAGCCCTTGCACTCCCTAAAAGCAGGAGTGAGTGGGTGATGGGTGCAGAAAAATACAGCAAAGCTTCCTTGAGGCATAAAAGTTTCAGATCTCTGAGATCACAGGCAGTGTTTGAAAACACTGAATTGTGAAAGCGTAAGTTTGAAATTGCTTCTTTAGCCGAGATGAAAACAAAGGGCTTTTTAAACAATGTTAACAAACTGAGGAAGCCATACTGGAATTGACTACACTTGTTTTTTCAAGCCTTGCTTTCTGTATGGAAGGAGTAGAGGAACCACAGAATCACAGGATGGGTCAGGCTGGAAGGGAGCACAGCTGGCCCAACCTCCCAGCTCCAGCAGCGCCGTCCCAGAGCACAGAGCACAGGATTGTGTCCAGGTGGTCTGGAATATCTCCATGAGGGAGGCTCCACAGCCTCTTTGGGCAATCTGTTCAGTGCTTGGTCACTGTACAGGAAAGAAGTTCTTCCTCATGTTCATGTAGAACTTCCCGAGCATCAGTTCCTGCCCGTTGCCTCTTGTGCTCCTGCTGGGCACCACGGAGCAGAGCCTGGTCCAACCTCTTGGCAGCCTCCCTGCAGATACTGGTAGCCACTGATGAGGTCTCTCAGTCACAACTTCCTGAGGCTGAACAGGCCCTTTGCAGGCTCAGCTGGTGGAGATGAGCATCCTCTCTATACACCACAGTGTCCTTATGTAACCAAACCCTAAGATGGATGATGACTTGCCCCAAAAAATGAGGGAAAGCTTCATAGCCTGATTTTTCCATTTCCATAGCGTGAGCTCTGCTTTTATTCAAAGACTTCAACAAGTTCTCACCTATTTACTGGTTAACAAGACAAGCAAATGAGCAAAGCAACCAGCCAATTCCCTTCGTATGTCTGAGCCAAGGCTGCTTTGGTAATCCCGTGGGTTAGGGGTCCCCTGCCACTGTCACAACGTCGAGAGGAGCTGGGCAAGCTTCACCTCTGAGCCTGCCAGCTGCACCAACCAGCCCTTGCTCTCTCTCCCTGCCTGAGAGGCTGCCCTGGGGCTGGAAAGTGCTAAAACTGTCTGTAGTGATTACTGGTCCATCGAGAACTCTTTTTTTTTTTCCCCACCCTAAAGCTCAGACCTGAGCAACCAGCTTCTTAGGAGAAGCCGGAGAATGCGTGCGCTCCATGATTTAATTTAATTACACGTAAGATGATTAAGGATGTTATCTTCATTTCCAGGGGAAATGAAACATTTAGCCAGCATCGTGTCAGAAGTCTGGCTGAAGGCTGGCACGTCTCAGTGCTGGCTGCTTTCTGCTGCCTTCAGCAGAGTCTGGGGCTTTCTTCAAAGCACAGGCACCAGCTGACCCAGAGCGTGATTTCTTGGTGGAACTTTTTTAAAGGCGTGCATTGAAACAGAGCAAAGAACGACCATCGGGGCTCTGAACGAGAAGGGCTTTGTGTTCTAGTTAGCACATATGTGTCCAATTCAAAAAAAAACCCCATGAATGCCTCCACCCCGTGTGATAGCAGCTGTAACGAGGCCTCTGGGACGGTGGTGATGGGAAGATGTAGATAAAGGAAAAACAGAAGGGTAAAAAGAAAAGTTGTGAGAAGTAAGAGAGATCATTGCCACTGCTGTTATTGCTTCACTGAAGTGTAATCTTTTGTGATCTCTTTGGAACAGGAGGTAAATAATAAAACACAAGGGAGGGAAAAAATTAAAATAAATGTGGTGTGTGAATGCATGTTAAAACAGATGTCAGATTAAAAATAACTGAAAAGGAAATTCTACTGTAGGGGAAAAACTGCTTTTTCCTTCAACATTTTATATTCCACCTTCATTAGGCGAAAAGTGAAAGAGCTGTAAAGGAAAAGGGGAACTTTTGTTGTTTCCCTCTGAATGTTAAGAAAAGCCTAATGCAGGCACAGAGGGGGTGTTCTGTGGTTCATGGTGCTGGAGCAATTCTCAGGCTGAAGCCCAGAAGCTGCAAGGATGTTAAATAGATGCTGTGTGTGCTGAGCCCTGGGACTTGGAGCTTTAAACCTGCAGTGCTGCACATCCAGGTGGTTTCATCCTCTCCATCCTCCCTCCTTTGGTCCTTTCGGGGTTGATGAGTCCTCTAATGTTGTAAAGAAGTAAGCCCTGCAATCTGGTAGGATCACATCATCCAGTAATGCCCCTCTAACTATAGATCCAGGCACCAGGGACTGACTTCTGGTTTCTTCAGCACTTTTAAATGGGTTATTTCAGTGTTTGATGGCAGCAGACTGGGGAACAGCCACACAAACACGTATTTTTCCCCACATGGCAGCCAGACCGCACCCATCCTTGGAGATAAAAAATACTCACAAAGTGCCTGTGCCAGTCTGCAAAACAGTGTCATCCCGGGTCTCTTCTGCTAAATGTGCTCCAGAATGGCCCCTAAAAACTCATGATCTGAAAAGTGACCTGCCCTGCACCTGTTTAAAGCTCAAGGAGCTTTAAATAAATACCTGAAGACGTTCTGAGGCTGGACAGGGAGCCACTACATTTCTTGGAGAGCTGGCATGGGTTGCTTGGCTTGTTCGGGTCAGCTAATGGAATGGGAATAATCTTTACATGGTCTCCTTCTTTATTTCTGAGTGTGGAATGCAGGTTTAAATGAAAAAGGCACAGCTCTGTGACTAATGCCTCAGCTTACAGGAAGAGTCAGAAATGACAGATATCTTTGGCTGCTGTTACAGTGTGGATGTCCAACATATTCAAACAGCTTGATGGGATCCAGAGCGAGTATATTCCTGCAGTGATTGAGAAAAATATCTTTACTTTTCTCTGCCATTACCCTGAGCAAATTCCCACAACTCCTATTTCTTTAAGACACTTAAGATGAGGAGGTGAGGAGGAGGCAGCTGAGACAGAAGAAAAAGGTATCCCCAGCGGACTGAAGGCAAAGCTGTTTCATAATTTCTGAAACATTTCTTAAGCTTGTCCTGACAATGCCAGGTAAGATCCCAGTGCAAGGTCCCAAAAAAGAGCTGCTGACGAGCAGGAGCATCTTGGCATTATGCTGGTTTAGGATTTGCCAGAGAGGAAGGAGCAGACGTAGCCCAAAGTAACTCCACACAACCAGTCAGGGTGAAAGGGGTGTGTTAGCAACACAGAAGTGTACAGAGCTGCTTAAATGTGTTGTGTTAGACTGCAGGCAAATTAGATATAACATTTTCAGAGAGGATGGACAGGTATTCATGGCCACTCACTGGACCACCTGTGCCCACAGACTGTCCTTGGAGACACAGCAGGGACATCCCCAGTAGCAGTGACCTCCCCAGCAAAGTTGTGCAGGCAGAGGTTTCCAGGAGGTCTCACCTGTACTCTGCCCTCTGATCTCATTTCATTCACTCCCCACCCCTGCTTCTCTAAAAAAAAACAAACCTCTTGACCTTCTGCTCTGAATAAACAAATAAATACATAAATAAAAGTCACTTCAGCTGCAGGGAAGTATCTATCCACTCCTCACTGAGTATGTGTTCCCTGAGCTGCCTCCTCCAGTGGAAATTTCTTTGTTTAGTGTTAATTCCATTTCATTTTGCTGATCGTGGCTGCCATTGTCTCCATTAGAGGGCCTCAGAGCAGTGTGTTACAGTGTTTTAGGATCAGATTTAAACCTCTATATGTACTTTGGGCCTAATTTCCTGCTGTATAGCTCTCCTGAACTCAATGGGGTGTAAAACTGGTGCAACACACGGAGAGAGCAAAAAAAAAGTGCTGCGCCTAAGAATACATCAGTGCTTTGGGTTTTGCTGACGAGATTAAGAAACGCTGAGATGCTAAGAGAGAATTTTAAATACACGTGTGACAGGTGAGGCACATGAGCAAGTTAATTGCTGCTCATGTGTTTGAACACAGAGTAATTGGTCAGTAGGGTATGTTTCCAGAGAACAGTGGCGAAGTGCATGAGCAAAGCACAAATAGGGCTTTAAATCCTTCCTTAGAAATTACATTTATTCCAGGCAGAAGTTGGAGTCTCAAACACTTCTAAGAGTCATAAACGTTTTATTCTCCATTGTGCTCCAGTTGTGGCACTGGCGAGCTAATTGCGTGGACTGAAATTTTCCAGGTAGGTGTCTTCCTTGACTGAACTTTCTTACAAAGAGAGTGTCAGAAGATAAAGCTGAATAAAAATAAGGAGTGGGCTGGGAGTTTTCAGCCCACAGCTAGAAACTGGGGCAGTTGAGATCTATGAAATTCCAGAATTTTGGAGCATGAACCTGTGGCAAGGGGGAGATTGGTCCCAATCCTTGGTGTTTGTGGTGTTAGTGTGGCACGTGGTGCCAGCCAGGGTGTAATTCCATCAGCAGGCAAGAGCTAGGCTGGAGGGGGAGAAAGGCACAGGTGAGAGGAATAAAGGAAACAGGGAGTGGAAAGTGGAAGGAAAGGCATGGGGGGAAATGACTCATAAGCCCAGAAGCAGAGCAAGAGTGAGGTGATCCAGGCCAGAAGAGTGGGAGTGAACCTGCCAGAAACATGGTTCCTCATCTGGAGGGGAGGAATACTAGGACCAAAAGAAAATGGTTCACAGATGCAATCTCCCATCAGTTTAATTTTGGGAATGGCTGGGAGACAGACAGATGGACCAGGAAACAGCATTGTCACTGAAAGTGGCATTTACAAAGGTTGAGATTGCATGCACAGCTTAGTCTTTCATAACTTTGAAATGCTTTGCCCTCCAGGCCTCAGTGTTTATTCCTTGTTTCCTGTCATGTGCTGTAAATTTAATTCACCTGAGCAATTAGCTCATTGAGGCAGGGATTGATTTTTTGGTGCTGTTTTCACACAGCTCTTGCTGGGATGTGTTGTGGTTCTTGGCTGGTGCCTTTGCACGTCACGGATACAAAAGTGTGGATGGAGGTAAATGTGAATTCCAGCAATGGAGGAGAATGGTTTGATACGAAATGCTGGGTTTATATCAGGGGCACCAGGCAAAAATAACAAGGGAGAGTTTAGGATGAGTGCCAACAAGTCTTTCTGTAAGTCATTATCCAGGATTGTTTGGCAGCCCACCGGGGAGGCAGCAGGAGCCCCTCAGCTGGAACCCAACCCAAAGCACGAGCCTGCACAGGGAGGCAGACGGGTCTTGTGGGTCCACTTCATCCTTATCTTCTCAGATTCTGCACAGCCTTCCCCAAAAGCCGGCACAAAGGAGAGTCAGAAGGCAGAATACATATTCATGGCCATTTCTGGAGCTGCAAACTATGAAAAGAAATCAAGTCGTTCTGAGCCGTGGACTGAAATTGAGAGCACAATCTAATCCAAAAGGATCCCAGCTCACAGAGTGGTGTATGAAAATCTTATAAAGCACTGCAACACTCCATAAATAATTTTCAAACAAGAAGCTTTTTGTTTCATTGATGGCAATACTAAAAAGGGAGAATGGCAAATAGCCATCAAGAAGAGGCTGAAACGCTGAAGCACTCTGTGCTGATGTTAACTTTAATCACTGCAAGAGTTACACCCGGAGTTATCAGTCATTTATTAGAAGCTGCAGATGATCATTGCAGAGGTTTAGATTAACACGGACTGGAGCCTGGTGCTGTGCCAGTGGGGTGCCACGTGACGGGCAGCCCATGGAATAAACATTCTGGCACATCAGAGCACCATAAATCCTCCAAATGAAAGAAATTAAAAAGCCGGGAGCAATTTTGAAAATGATTTATGATTGGAGGTGCACTTAGGAATGCTTTTATTGTCACGGGAACATCTCCTTTCACATCTTTAAGGTGACAGACCCGCTCTGCTTCCCTCTGGCTTTCTTGGGCTACCACGGAAGCGTGCTGGGGGTTGGGGGGCATATGGGCACTTTAACAGCATCCCCTGTGCTGTGAGGGCTGGCTTTGCACAGCCCGAGGGTGAGAGAACTGCAAATCCGTTCTGACGTTTTAAGTATGAGAAAAGACACCAGTTGTGGGGTGGTTGTTTTTTTTTTCCTTTTACATCTATACCATAACCATGTTCCTAAGTGCACGTATAAACATTTTATAACATGGATTTGGAATAACGCTTGAAAAATAAACTTAAGAATAGTTCCTAAGCAGAAGGTATTCTTATCAAAATAGCAGTCTGTTGCAAGTCAGCCCTTTGCTCCATACGTAAAAGATGCAGCACTATCTGTTAGTGTTCTGCTGGTGTAAATATTGCTGAATGTTTCGCTAAAATACAATTCTAGTGCTGATATGGATATGTTTTCTCAAACAAAAAGTGCTTTCACTACAAACTGAAAGGCGAAACACTGTGGTTTGCAGGCAGAGTGCTCTCCTGCTTATCCGAGGAAGAGCAGTGGTGATGGGAGTGAAAGCTGGGATATCTGGTACATCCAAGATCTGGGCATGTCAGGTAATCCTGCCCCAAGCCAGGGATACCCTGGGCCATGGATACAAAGCTCCCTGCAGCTTTGCTGCCTTCCTGGCTTCTGCTCTGGGCTTGGCTTCCCTGCTTGGCCTCATGCCTCATGTTCTTTGGGGGTGTCCCAGCGGCGTGCCACGCACGGGTACCCAGAGCTGGAACACATTGGGGTTAGCAAACCCACGTGGTCATTACTGTCCCCAGATGGATCAAAACGTTAAAAAACTCAGCGTGGGTGTTGGTTTCAGGTAAACGCTTGCACATATCCCAATGTTGCCTGTCTTCTTTAGAGATTGTGGATTCCTGTATCGACTCACAAACATTTCCTCCACATGTTCTCACAGCTGATTCCTTAGAAAGGGTTAATTTTGCATCTATCTCCCGATCTTTTTGATGTTCCCGTCCTGGGGCAGTGCAGCAAAACAACTTTTATAACTTGGTTGGAGGTCGGCTCTTCAAAGCCCAGCAGCTCAGGAGCTGCCTTATAAAACTCTGCGTGTGTTTGCTGAACGTGACTTTTCCTGTGCTGGGCATTCACCTCCTGCAAGGTTCTCTCACCCTTTTGGGGGGAGCCCCTCACATCCCCAGCCCAGCAAGGCAAGGAGTGCCCCTCCCTGTGGACACCCTGAGTGGACTGACAGTCCATTGTAGGGTCCCTCTTCACCCTCATGTAGGGCAAATGTGGTGGGAGCCTTTTGGGGATTACGTGTGGGAGGCTCTTTGGGAATTTTCCAGCATTTATTTACGTTTTGAAAGCACCTCATATTGTGGTTGATCTGTTGCGGTGCTGGTATTGACCCTGGATTTATAGTTCCCTGATTGCCAGTTAATTACGTGCCATTAATAAATCAATAACTTGCTTTGATCCTGATTTGCTCTAAAACGTACGAATTGAGCAGCTTTTCCCTGCAACAACACAAATCTTTCTCTGTCCATTTCTGAGAAATAAACCAATGAAATTGCAAAGCAGCTCCCCTCTGCCATGCACCAAATTCAGGTATCTCTTTGCACCTATCAGAACTCATTCACCATGGTGAAAAAAAGGGGCAGAATGGAAAGAAAAAGAGCTGGACACTAAGGGAGAAACTCCCCATGGAAATGAAGGGTCCAGCTGAGTGTTTCCCAGGGCAGCAATAACTCTGGGTGGGGGAGAGGACCAGCAAATTCTTAGAGTCCTGTGAGTTGTACAAATTGTGCCGAGGGAAAGGGAGTGCAGTCATCTCAAACCCAGTGAGCATAAAGAAGGCTTTAAGCCCTTCAGGATTACTCTGTGCAAAGGCACTGCACACTCGTGGCTTCCCTGGCTCTGTACAGACCAGGTGTTTGCTCTGTGCATCCAGTCCTGATCTCTCTTCCCACTTGAGTGACAAGGCTGCTCAGCAGTGGCTGCTATGACATTAACGGATTTAAGGATAAATAACCTGGGAGAAATTATCTGCCTGCATAGTAGGTTAATGTTCCTCCTTTTTTGGTAATTTGGATTTGATTTAAAAACGCTAAGCCGTGATTTTAACAAGGCAGATGCTGCCAGAAATGCAAGGTGCAACAAAAAGTGATTTAATCCTTGTGTTGCACTTAAAGCAGCAGCATGAGTAGATGCAGTGAAGGACATTTTAACATGGATTAGCTCCACAAGAAGTTCTCCATGCTAGGTGGAAGAGCACGTCTGAACCCTGGCCTGGGAGGCAGAGGGGCTGTGATGCCACCCTACAGCTTGTATTTCAGCGTTGGGATCTGGAATGCTGGTGTGGGAAGTGCCTTTGGGTTTGTCAGAGGCTCTGCCTGCCCCCTGCTCCGTGGGATCTGCACCAAACCTCACCCAGGAGGGATGGACAGATCTCCATCCTTGGAGACGGACCTGTGGGGAGTGTGCCTTGTCTGCAGGGCCCTTCCCTCCCTGCCTCTCTCCCCAGCCCATCAGGACTCCAGCAGGAGCAGGGGATGCCATCAGGAGCGGTTGTTAATGCACAATGCCAGTGCCATGTGTGATTGTCTGAGTGCCCCAGCGCTTTGTGCGGCGCAGATTTACAGATTCCATTGTGAAGTCGTTTTAAACTCTGAACTAATGGGGAGTTTGGCAACAGCTTCCACGTATGAAATCGTTATTAATTCCTTTAGTGCCGTAATAACATTGATTTAGATGAACTCTTATAACATAGAAATTGTATAGTATTTAGCTGTAATTAACGTCCCCTAATTAGGAAGTGTTGCCAAGTAGTTTTCTCTGCTGGCTCTGTTGTACTTAAGTGCAGCTGGATGAAAATTAACCACAAAGGGAACAGCTTGTGTTTTATGTGAAGTTTGCCTTTGATTGATTAAAAAACTATTCCTTAGTACTTTATTTTATTATCAAAGAGGGTGCACTGGATTATCAGTGTTACGAAGAGCCACAAAGTCCACATGCTGTAAACTGCACACACATTTGGGCAGCATTTAAGCCCAGTGACTTATCTGCACGTTCAGAAAATCCACAGGTTTATTTTGTCTCAATACCACAAGTTACCACAATAAAAGCGAATTGATTTTAATGTGTCTGTCATTAATGAAGTCTGTAGAAATTCAAGCAGAATTAGCACGATTTGATGTCCACTCAGAGGAAAGAGCCATGCACTGCAAGTCGAGAGGCATTTGTTGATGTGAAAAATGCTGACATTTTTGGAAATTCAAATTATAAATGAAATACTGCTGTCAGTTTACTGTGCAACTTCGTAGCATATGGTGCTTCTGCTGGTGGGTGTTATTTCAAAGTTTGCAAATCACACTATGAGAGTGTCCCTCTGGTGAGCTTTTGCAACGCTTAGCAACTGTGAATCAAAAGTGACAGTACAGAGGAAGAGGGACTAAAAAAAAAAAAATTCTCTCTCTCTAAGTCGGTAGAACAAAGTACACAATAAGTTAATACATTTTTACAGGGGAAAAAAAGGAGGCCAACATGCCGAAGCTGAAGGAGACCAGTGCCTCCATTCCTGCAGAATAATGCACAAAGTCTTCTAAATTGTTAAAATAAAAATATGGTTTGTGTCTCCCAGTCTCTCTGACTTTGCTGTGACAAGAGAATTAAAGCAACTGGCAGGTACAACATATAATGATTCACTTTCAGAATTAGGAGAGTCGCTGCAAGACATAATGCAATCCCCTCAGATGGTCCAGATGTTTCTTTTATCCATCTCTGAAAAAAGTTCCTACAACCTCAGAATAGCAATTGCCATTTGAAAACCATTGTCCACCCAAGGCTGGCAACACAGAGGAAAAAAAACAGAAAAAAATTAGGTTCTGTAGTAGCCCAGCAGTGTGAATTCCAACTATGCAGATAAAAGGCATTCACGGGTAAGGTAAATTTAAATAACTGAAATATGAGGACATCCTTCAGCATGGTTTTCAAGAATCTGCTGCCCAGTGACCCCTTTAATGTGCATTTTTACTGTCTAGGAGTGAACATAAATCTTGGAATCACTGTGGCTTGATCTGACCGTAGTTGCTACTTGTTCTTCTGCTCCAGGTAGTGACTTTTGGCACCAAGGTGGAACTGTGGCTGTGTGGTACAGACCTCATCAATTTGCCAATCAAGCTGGCTGAGAATAGAAAGTGATGGGGCTGTCAGAAGCAGTTCAAGCATAAGCAATTCTAAACTAAGCAATTTGGAAATTTAAATAGTTATAATGACCAAGATTCTCTACGTTGGCCCTTAATTACCGCAATGTCAATTCAGCTGAAAATTGCCTTTCCCAGGTAATGATAATTCTTAGAAAAGTCTTTGCTTATACACCCACCCATAGCACTCATTAAGTCAAGCTTCTTCCTTTTGTCTGAGGAGCTGTCAATTTTATGTGACATCACCAATCATCTGCCATCTCAAACATCTCGAGGCTGTCTCGCTGAAGGCAGGTTTATTCTGTCTCAGCTGCAGAGCTCTGCATGGCAGCCCAGCCTGCTGTTCTGAGCAGTGTTGCACCAAAGGAGTGTGATGAGTTGCTCCACTAAACAACGGGTGACTCAAATTTGGTTGTTGGCATCTGGGGTCCATAATATCGGCGTGTATTTTAGATGTGAAGGGACTCCTGTCTGTTCCTCACATCATATTTCTTATCTTCCTTTTGCAGCAATCTGCTGTTTTCAGTTCATCACTATCACATTACAGCTGTCTGTGTTCATCTGCACTGGTGGACATCACCACTGGTTTTCTTTTTGCGAGAAAGAGCATGAAAAAGAAGCAAAACCATCTCCATCACCTAAAGGTGTATATCAATGGTCCACTGTTATTGTAACCCATGTTAGAAATTTTTTTTATTTCCCAGAGAAGGCCACCAGCACCTTGCAGTTCTGAGTGCAGAATGCTTCGTTTCCCTCTTCCAGTCAAACTGGAGCAGGCTTTGCCTTGTGATTTTGTATGAGTAATATGGAATTCCAGGGAAACCAGGAAAAAGTACAAGTAGCACAATGACACCTGCTGAAAAAGTCTGCCACAGGTAGAGGGAATTCAAGTGCCTGTGCACCTGAATTCAGAGTAGTTCAAATCCTGGCAATGCCGTGTGCTCTAAGGCCCCTCCATGGCCACCATGGCCAATACAAAGCATTGTTTTATGCACAGCAAGGTCAGCCTAGCCAAGGGAAGGGACTGTCCCACTCTGCTTTGCACTGGGGTGGCCTCATCGCGAGTCCTGGGGGCAGTTTTGGGCACCACAATCTAAAACAGACACTAAGCTATTGGAGAGTGTCCAAAGGAGGCCAGGAGGATGGTGAAGGGCTTCTTCAGCCTGGAGAAGAGGAGATTGAGGGGAGACTCCACTGCAACATCCTCGTGAGGGGAAGAGGAGGGGCAGACCCTGACCTCTTCACTCTCGTGACCAGTGACAAGACCTGAGGGAATGGCCTGAAGTTGTGTCAAGGGAGGTTTAGGTTGGATATTAGGAAAATATTATTCACCCCCAGAGGGTGGTTGGGCACTGAGCAGGCTCCCCAGGGAAGTGGTCACAGCCCCAAGCCTGACAGAGTTCAAGAGGTGTTTGGACAATTCTCTGGCACACAGTGCAGTCCTTGGGGTGTCCTGTGCAGGGCCAGGAGCTGGACTCGATGATCTGATGGGTCCCTTTCAACTCAGCATATTCTATTCTATTCTATTCTATTCTATTCTATTCTATTCTATTCTATTCTATTCTATTCTATTCTATTCTATTCTATTCTATTCTATTGGAGGAAATGGGCTCCATTTTTGATTTGAAAAGGGAAGAGGATTTCCTACACGCTGCTTTCTTGACCACTACTCCTCTCACCAGACCTGCACACTGAATGGGCCATTCTGCCACACCTGTAGCAGCTGCACAAGGGTTGCAATCAAATTCTTGCACTCAGAACAGTTTCTTAACTAGTTTTGATGCAACTTGGTTGCTTTTTCACCCTGCTCCTGATTCTTGGCTTGCACACAATGAAATAGGAGGGGCCTTAGGCACTTTAAAAAAAAACCAGCCCTCAATTAATCCCCTTAAGGGCCCATTTTAATTCTGCTTTTGCTCTTGATGTGCAAGTTCTTACCCTGCTATTCCCCTGGAAGCAGTTTATTTCTGTCTGCCAGCACTGCCAAAGTGACAAAATCCCCTTTCCCACCCACCATGTAATTGCTCTGTTGATGCCCTTCCCACACATGCCTGTAGAAAGAAAGCTCTGGCTTTATTTGCACTGCTGAAGTGAATAGCATCTCTTTCCTCCCTCCCTCCGTGTGGCTTTCAAGTAGTCACACTATCATTAGTTATTTCTATTCTGGAGCAGCACCCCATCTGAGAAGGGAGCATGTTCCAAGGGAAGGAAAGCAAAGGCCTGATCTGCCAGCTCCCATGTGCCCACAGTTCCCGGAGCTGAGGAATTTGGGGGTTGTAAGAAAGGCAGAAGCAAGCATTGCAAATAGGGGGCATTCAGAGGAAGGAGTAAAGTAAGAAAATCAAAGAAAATCAAAGGCTGCATTTTAAAATGGCTTTTTTCTTACTGCAAAGGCTATGGGATAACGTAGCTCCCTCTGTTCTGTTGTTGATTTAGATTATGACAGGAAAGCTATCCATTGGAATTGGGTTATTTTAACTTTTCCAGTGCCTCTCACTCTCACTCTTCTTCATGTAAACTTCCATTGTATGCAGAAAACAAAAGTAGTTCTAGAATCAGTCTAAAGTTATGTTTTTCTTTTTATTACTTTCGGGTTTATTTATCCATCTGCTTTAAAGGTGCACCACAGATTAATTTCCCCACCTCATTCCAGCTGCCTGGTGTATGATTACAGAAGACCACACCACCACTACCAACTAAATCATCAGAATTAATTTCTTCAGCTTGCCTAAGGAAACTGACCCCAAACTCTCGTTAAAACTTCAAAATTTACTGAAGCATGGTTACGTGGAAACAAGAAATAAGAGTTTCAGAACCACTCACCTCTAAGGCAAACGATGCTCAATAAATTTATTTCTTAATAAAATTTTAAAATATAATAACATGGCCTGAGATAGAACAAATTTTTGCTTTAGACATGCTAAGTTTTTCACGTAGTTTTGCTCCTCTGTGGTTTGGCACTCTAAGATTGGTAAATAACCATAGTTATATTGTTAAATAACAGGAGAGCATGGCTGTAACACATTTTGCAGTCGGCATCCTATTATGTGCAGCTTTACAATTTTGCGATGTGACAACTCTCTTTGGGGGAGAAAGTCCTTAACAATGGCCCAAATCACACATTTTTTCTTCCTCTGAGCACTGGTGGTTGTCAAGACCTGTTGCACTCGAGCAGGGGAGCCTTTTAGACATATTCCAGGGCTGGCTTCATGCAGACAAAACGCATTAAAGGCCACTCAAGTGCCACATCTGAAGAATCACAGAAACCTGCTCATGCCCATGCCATCCCAAGCAGCCCTGTGTGCCACACACCATGGTCAGCTCTCCTCCTCCTCTGCCAGGCTCAGCAAACACCAGGGCCTGGCAGCAATCAGTCTGTGGTACTTCCCTAGAATGTGTTTAGGATATCAAAGAGGGTGTTGTGAAAAATAATACAAATACTGAAGTTAGGGAAAAATGGGAAGAGTCATTTTAGTAAGAGCATAATGGACTTAAACTTGTCCCTCTCTGGGTACCCAGACTTTTCTCTGTCCTACGTTACCATCTCTCTCCACTCTAGTTACTTCCTCTTAAGGCACTCTTAAGTTACTTCCTCATTTTTGTTTGAACTTCTGTTTATTTAGAATTAATGAGTTAAATTTTGAAGCAGCCAGAAGGTATCTGTGAAGGAGCTGTATTGATTCCCATTCTCTCTCTGGGCTAACTCATGGAAACCTGTTCTGGGGGAGAACCTTATCATAATGCTCTTCTGATGGTGCTGCCCTGCTAGACACTGGCTGTGCACTTTTAGGCTTGGCTTCCAGTCCTTCACTCTGCTTTTTTATCCCCAACAGGACCTTCTGTCTCCAGTTCAGGTATTACCATATCTCCATAGCTGCGTCTGATTACAACATTTTATAATCAGCCCTAAATTTTTCCATTTAAACCACAGCAGCATGGATTTGTTAATGGCAGCCTGGAAATAACAGCCTTTGTCATAAAGCCCTACATTAAAATTTTATCTTTATGGAAATATTTATATTTGGGTTTGGATAAACAGAAACCAGTTCTGCTGTGAGTACAAATCAGTGCTCCTGCTGTGCAAATTGAGGGGATGAAAAACGTGAGTGAAGATGAGACTCTGCAGTGTGTTCCCCAATGATCTGCAGAATGCCCCCAAACCCTCTTATTTATTCTTAGATAGTGATTCCAGAGCTGAAATAAAAACATGCTCCTCAGAGTGGTTTTCGATTGGTTCAAAGGTGATATTTCCATCAGCAGTGATTTACTGTTCTCAGCAGTCCCACTGATCCAGCCCTTCTGAGAAACTCAGAGATGAAAATTGGGCTCACCCTCACTTGCCACCACCCCCCACAGGATTTTGGAGTGTTACAACCCTTAATGAGGCTCAGCACATCCAGACATGTCCTTTTTCACTCTAAGGGGACTCAGATCTGCATGTCCCTCCCTCAGGACAGCCCAGCAGTGACACGGTGTCCCTACAGGTGTGGCACTGCACTCCTATGTGCCACAACACAGCTGTGAGGGGAGGTGGCAGCTCTTCTGAAAAACCAAGGAGTTTCTGTATGAATTGAGCTGGGAAGAGAGGAGGAAGAGGGTGCACAAGCAAGAAATACATAATCCAGGCAAGAGTATTTGGTCCCAGTGCATGCTCCTTGGAAGTGATCTATTTTACATTGCTTTTACACAGATAAAACACAGAAAGAGCTGGGACTGGAACGCAGCATCTTTTAAGCAAAATGCCACAAGCACAGATCTGGCTGTGGTCTCCCTCCCTCCCTCTCACCCACTAAGTCTCTCCCATGCCATGGTACAGCTTCCCAAAGGGAGGTTGGAAAATACAGCCCTGGGAGGAAACAGGTCCAGGGCTCCTCCTCTCTGGCCAAATGTCCTAACACCAAACCACTCACAGGACCAGAAAATCTCCAGTTTAAAAAAGAACTTAAATGAAAGCAAAGATTTCCACCATATTTTACCTGAATTGGTCAGCATTCCCAAAATTTTTAGGCTCCTCTAGGGGAAGCAAATGTATTGTTTGGAGATCTTGATCAGGCTTAGGCGTAAAGATAGGCAAAGAGCTGTTCAGCCATTTCAAGGCTAGGAAGCTGCTCTCTGTGCATTAAAATCGATCACGAGGTTTTTGGGAAAGCTGCCCGCAAAAGATTATGAGTCACAAGCTGGGGGTCCAAATAAATGGTGCTTAGTAGGACTCCAGTTTAGGATATACTTGACATTTAATGGAAATAACATGTGGGCATCCCAGTTCTTTTTCTGTCTTCCCCTTTGGAGGCTGATACACGTCCCCGAGAGGTCCTGGAACCTGGTTCAGCTGACAAGGTCACAAAGTTTCAGCACCAGCTCTGATCCCCTCCTGTCTGAAGCACCCATACGTGGAATGAAAGACAAGCACACATTTCCCAGGCAGAGGCATTTAACTTTTGGCTGCGTGACACAGGATGAGAGACGTACCCAACCTCCCAACTTCTCGCCTGAACTCACGCTTCCTTCACGGCTGACATTTCTCCTTCTGCCAAGGCAAATCAAACCCCTCTCTCACTCACAGCCATGCCTGAAAACTGCATTTACAACCAGTCCAAGGCTCCCGAGCCCGCGCCAGCTCTTCGCACGTGTCAGAGTGTTTGGTGGGGAGGAGAAGGGCCTCATGAAACACACCTGCTTCGCTTTGCTGGGCAAGAGCCTATTCTCATTTACGAGCCAGGCATAACGCTTGGGAAGGCACAGGAATTATTCTGACGCTAACTACGAGAGCAAAATGCATCCCCCTCTACTCATGCAAAATGTAACCCCTTTCTTTTGCCTTTAGGATATGCTACCATTGGCTCCAAACTTGCTCTGTTGTGATTTAAATCACGGTTCTGTAGGGTAAAATTTGGCTCGTGATGCCCTGTGCTAATTTAGGAGGAAAAGAGGGGCCTCGCTCATGAAATATTTCAGGTATAATCAGGAAATTGTGGTTACAGATGCAATCCAGGAGCGTTTTGGGTTGGTAACCAAGGCAACACTTCTTGCTTCAAGACACACTTTTCTGTTGATAATCTATTGTAATGCCAGTAATTGCAGCTGACAAGGCTCTGTTTGTTGTGAGAGATAATTAGCACTTGAAATAAAGTAACAGATTTAAATAAATTGGGGGGAACTGAGTGGTGTGACCTGATCGCTTTAGAAACAAACAAGAGCTTTGGGGGCCTGCACACTGTGTGATGTTAGTGGTGGCCTCCACGGCGACTGAACAATACCAACATTTATTAGGAGTTGTTTAATTGGGAATTACAGTTGCTTTCATGATGAAAACAATTTTTGTCTTTCTCATCCAGGTTGTATTTACATTATAAAACACATTTAAAAAAAAAAACCACACAAATACCTCTACCTGCCTTACCAAATGAAACTACTGATGTTCTCATATGCTTATTATTTTGCCTAGAATTTGATTTAAAAGCCAATGTTTTAAAATAAGTAGGTGGGGTTTTTTGACATTATTTTTTTCTTTCTGTAATTGTGAGACACAACTGCTTGGCTCAGTGGATAGCAAGAGGAGGAAAACAATGCTAATAAACTTTCCTGCCATGGGGAATGGAAGTGTTTTACATAAACTTGTAGCTGTGGAAGTGATGAGCTTCTGTGATGGAGCGACGCAACGTGTGGCTGCATGCAGCCAAAAGTAACCTGGTTATGTGATCCCCTTTTCCACAGTGCCTGAGCATCATTTCCACAGATAAAGAGAAAATGAGATTTCCTAACAATATGAAATCAGCTTGTTTACAAGACAGGAATGAAGGCTCAGGCTACACAGCCTTATCCAGGCTCCCAGGCAGACACAAGGCAGGTTACTGCGAGGGTGGTGAGGCCCTGGCACAGGTTTCTGAGAGAAGCTGTGGATGTCCCATCCCTGGAAGTGTCCAAGGCCAGGTTGGATGGGGCTTTTGAGCAACTTGGTCTGGGGGAAGGTGTCCCTGCCCATGGCAGGCGGGTTGGAACTGGATAAACTTTAAGTTCCCTCCCAAACTAAACCATTCTATGATTCTATGATCAGTAAACTGAGGCCACGTCCCACAAGGTCAATAGGAGCAGCTGAACCTGGAGGCCACATTTGTCTTCTGAAAGCCAGGCAGATTTTGGGCTGGAATGATTCAGCTCCTTCACAGAATCTCACCAAATCTGTGGAACCTTCTGGCCAGGGCATGATATCATATCTGGTGTCAAAACAGAGACTGTTGTACAAATGCACTCATCTCAGGGCTGGCCAGAAGGCAAAATCAGTCTCCTCTTGAAATTCAGTCATGTAAGATATTAAGTGCCTAACTCTGGCTAGTAATACCATTTCTTTCTCTAATACTTCATGAAAAAGACAACATCTCTGTTATCCTCAAGACAACAGCTGCATTATTCCTTCAGCAAACATTAATCAACAATTCACATCAGAATCCCACATTTATTGTACATTACTATTCACAGCCCACGTCGGGCAGGATAGTGATATCCTCAGGAGTCCAAAACTGCATTATTACTTCCTCTCTACAAGTGAGGTCTGTGGTTAAAGATACCTGAATTGAGTTTCCTGCTGTTTGCTAACCTCTGCTGCAGTTACAAACGTGGCTAGCAGAGGAGACCACACTGAAGCCCAAGGCACTTCATGCTTCCAAGGTGCTCAGGCTCTCCCACAGCAGCTCCCCTACTCCCTGTTTTCCTTACAAGTTCTCCAGAAGCAGTCAGAGAATGGTGCTGTGGTAAAACGACAAGCTCAGCCCATGGATTGCAGTCATCTTCTTTCTTTAGTAATCAGGAATTTAGTTCCACCAGGCAATGATTTTGCCTTCTAAATGCTCTGAAACACGCAAAAACGTTGCATTTATAAGTTATTTAAAAACCCACAAGAAATAATGATCTGCACTAGTTCCCCAGGAACTCAAAATTGCTTACAAATTGTAGTGCATGCAGCACCCCACCACAAATCCCATCCCAGCCCCGGTTCTAAGTAGCTCATAAAAACAGCCTGTTTATTTTCTAAAACGATCTGCATGAAAAGATTAAGCTTATTTATTATAAAAATTAACATCTTGCCGGAGCAGTAATGACTGTAGCATGGAGGAATGCTCTTCCCCTGGATGCCTCCCTCGGCAGTGCTGTGCAAGGAGACCTGGAATAAAGTTCCAAGGCTCAGAAGGCTCGGCTCTTGCACGCCCACAGCTAAATCCTGGGACCCAGCAGATGGTGTGTGTGTGTTTCCTAATGCAGTGCCTTGTATGTGTGTAGTTGTCATAATTAAATAATAACTCCCAACACCAGCTCGTGTAACTGGAGAGAGCTGGGAGAGCCACAGCCACATCTCCCCTCGGAGGGAAGCCTTCAAACCCAGCCTGTGGGTGGATGGAGGAGGCTGAAAGGAAATAAAACCCACAGCACCCCATCCCCTCCCCTCAGAGAGAGAACAAGTTCTGCTGCACGTGGCCAGCCCTTTTTCAAAAGGTCAATAAAAGCCTCTCTGCCCCAAAACTGGGGTCCCAACACATGTCTGAGGTTAAGTAATTTATTATTGTCTGACCTTAAATATTTGGGGTTTCCCCTGCTTTTCATGGTCATCCTCTTGATGGAGGAATTATGGACATCTGCAGGAGAAGAGGCTGTGAGACAAGGCAATTTACAGCTATCGTCTTCTTAAGATAAATGCAACAGCTGCTTGTTATATTCCTTTATGGATGGGAGACAGAATGATAGGTCTCTGCAGATATTCATTCTTTCCTCGGCTTAGGGAGAGAATTAAGTTGTTGATTACGCCCAGCAAGAAACATCACTGTTCAAACTGAGGACAAATGTGACTTATTTTAAGGGTACGAGTTTAACAATTCCACTATTATCCTTCACTTTGCTGTAAAAAAATCCTTTTGCTAAGGATACTATAAATGACTCGAGCAGATGAAAGGCATTTAACCTTTATTTCAGACTAAGAATTAGAATGTGAAATTCAGAGAAGCATCTTTCAAATTTGGGTGTGCAAGTTAAACAGGAGGAAGTTGGAGCTATTTACCTCTTTTGTGTGAAAAAATACAAGGACTCTTTGGCTCCTGTTCCCTGTGGCCAGGCAGTGCTGTGTCCCCAGATCAGCCTCCTCCTCCTCCTGCCCCAACAAGTCACACTTCCCATGAAACAGGCATTTTTTGGGCGTGGGGGAGCCGTGTACAACACCTCCCTGCATCTTCCTCTTCTGTAAGATGGGACAGCAACAGCTCATCATCTTTTCATTCTCTTCTCTTTCAGCTTCAGAGAACTGGGAATTAAAAACAGGAGTCAGTTCTAAACTTTGCAAAGGGCCTCCACCTCTTAACAAACAAATCACTCCTCCTCTAGCATCAGGATGCTAATATCCTTTTTTTTGGCTTGAAAAATGGAAGGTATAATTTTCTAGAACACATGGATGACTCACTCAGTATTTTATTTCATACCATGATCATTTTGCTTTACATGTGTGAGAAAAAAAGAAAAATTCCACCTTTAAATTTCACATCATATCCTCTAATTAAAAGGCAAGGTGAGCTATTGCCACAGGAAGCTCATAAAGACAACAAACTCACTTTTAATTTTTTTCCCCAAAGTTTACATTATCATAAATATTCATGCCACACTCCCTTCACAGTGTAACTGCTAGAGAACACACTGTAATCTGTTTAAGAAGAACATGAATCAGACTGATAAAAATAATTGGTTGGATTTTTCTTTTAATTTTTTTTAATGTTTTAAATAAAGCTGTCAAAGGTTCCTGTGGTAATGAAGAGCTTTGTTGTTATGACAACTGCTTATTCCTTTTCCTTTGAAGAAGTCTGCAATTTGATAGGTAAAAACATCAGGAATAATTAAAAAAAAAAAAACTGATAAAAATAATTGGTTGGATTTTTCTTTTAATTTTTTTTAATGTTTTAAATAAAGCTGTCAAAGGTTCCTGTGGTAATGAAGAGCTTTGTTGTTATGACAACTGCTTATTCCTTTTCCTTTGAAGAAGTCTGCAATTTGATAGGTAAAAACATCAGGAATAATTAAAAAAAACAAAAAAAGGTAAGTGAAGAAAAACATCTGTTAGGACAAATCCCCACCCAAAATCTTAGCAATCATCTCATTAGTGAAGTGACAATCTTCAGGTGGAGTGTCTCCACATCAGCAAGCACAGGGGTGCTCAGCAGCTGCTGGGGTTTGGGTAACTCCCCATCAGAAAGCTCCTGTCTCTGTCAGGGACACACATGTTATTCACGTGACTCTTTCTCTTCCTCTCCAAAGCCTATTGTTGTCAAAAAAGGGCCCTTGCAGAAGTTAATTCTGCTTCTTCTAATGATTTATTCTGCTGATGCACTTCAAAAGCAGCCCTCGTTTGAAACGCGGCCCCCGGTGTTTTGGCAAACCGATTCAGCAGGGTGGGAATGGAAGGTGGACATTAATAAGAGCCCTCTGGAGAAGATGCAGCAGTGGTCAGAGCAGTGACCATGGCCAGAGTGAGGGCTCCTGTGGCTGTGCTGACCCTTCTTGTGGTCAGCTGGGGCTGTCCCACACCAGGCAGCCCCCCACACACAATGGTCCTCGAGACACATCCATCACAAACATTTCTGCTGCCTGTGATTTCTGTGAGCCACTAGGGGAAAGCACACCATCAGAACTACTGAAAACTTGGGAAAGTTTTCCCCAAAGTGATTTTTTTTTTCCCCCCCTCGTTGATATCTCCTGGGTTGTCCTTCCCAGGAGACACGTGACTGTCAGATTTTAGTCATTTCTTAGGGATGATAATTAGTCTGCAAACTGCCAGACTTAACCCCCTGGATGCGATATGACAGAAGGGATGCAAACGCACGCTCCTGGCTCTGTAGTGCTAATAAACCAAGAGTTTGGCAATAAGTTATGATGATACATGCTGCTTGGAGGCTGGAATTGGGAGTGCCAACATTCCTGCTGTGCTTCTGACTTCATGAGAAATAGGACACTTTGCAGTAATTTCAGTTTCTTTGCGCGCCAGCTCGGATTGCCAGGCACACCACGGTCTCATTTTGCCCTTCTTTGAGGCACACTCTGCTCTCCATTTCTCTATCCTCTTGGAAATAATCCAGTGCTTTTAAGCAGCAAAATTTTAACCACTGTCTTGCCTTGCCACTGACACTGAAGAACCTGCAGCTTTCATGAAGTCCCTCCATAATACCTCTGTGTTCCTCATTTATTCAGCTAAGATACCCCTTCTGAAGGTGAAAATTTCAACATCCCTATCAAGAAAGGGTCTTGATTGCTGCCCTTTTCTACTCAGAGAGATTTCAGACATTCGAGAGAAGACAATCATGCCAAGTAATGGCAGGATTTGGAAATAAAAGCATTATTTCAGATGTTACAACTGTGGACTTTTTGGAAGGTGCTGTAGAGGTCTACGTTAAAAAACCCGAGAAAATCCCCCCTGGATTTTCTTCTTCAGGCTGCAAATGGCTGGAATTCCCACATTAAGGACGTCTGAATTGCC
The DNA here is from genome assembly GCA_013397055.1 of Pachycephala philippinensis. Taxonomy (NCBI): domain Eukaryota; kingdom Metazoa; phylum Chordata; class Aves; order Passeriformes; genus Pachycephala; species Pachycephala philippinensis. Next base: position 704,960 of record VWZT01008174.1, read on the forward strand.
AGGCTGGACACTAGGTGGTGCTAGGACAGTGGTTTGTCAGGAAATTAAGTAGGAAAATTCTGGGTGGAGGAGCGCAGTAGGTTCTAAATGGTTACTTGCCAATAAAGCATTTGCTCTGGTGCAGCTAATCCATTACTATCTGTGTTTTAGGCTCACCCACCTGACTGGACACCATCAGCTGGCAGCAGGAACACCTAACGCTGCCTTTTGCCAACCTTGCTTCCCATGCATCTGCAAGCTGTCAGAGCCATAGCGCTCCTTTCACCAATCTGTCATTCCTCCCCTCCTTCTCCCAGCTCCTCACGGGAGGAAAACAGCCTGGTTGCCTCTGGAATGCAGAGAGAAAGATGCTCAGGAAGTTTTCCTGGGCTAGCTCTGATGCTCAGCAGTGAGGGAGGCAAGTGAGCGAGATTGCTCTGTGTCACCTCCACCGTGCAGCTGGACACATCTGGGGGCTGATTTGGATTTAAAACATCAATTTCACACCGTGTCCTAGAGTTATTATTTTTCAGAGTTTTTTTTTTCCCACCCGATCCAGAACGGGGTCAGCCCTGCTTTCTGCAGCTGGCCAGGAATGTGCAGCCGGAGTCACCTCAGCAATCTCTGCTGGTAGTGAAGGTACCAGAAATCACAGAATCAATTTGGTTCCAATTTGGGTTGGAAGGGAGCCTTAAAAGTCATGCCAGTCATGAACTCGACCAAGTCACATCCAGGAGTGCCCTGCTCCCAGAGGTGTGAGTGAATCTGGCGACAAGAGGGATAAATAACACTTAGAAACCAATTAGTGGGAAAGGCTCGCTTCCTCTGATCTGGTTTTGACACCCAGGTGAAGTGTTTCTCCTCACTTACGTGGGTGAGAGAGCCCTCATCACACATCTGCCCACCCCTCTCCCCCAGCCTCCAGGCAAACTTCATCCCCTTATTTATAGATAGCAAATTAGATTAATTCCCTGGGGTCGGCCAGGTGCAAACTGGACATAGCTTGGCCTTCTAATAAATATAGTCAGAGAAAAATAAGAGTTTGAAAGAATAACATCATGTAGTCTTAATGGATTGGCTAAAAAATTCAGGGACCAATTTGTTTTTCGCATGTAAAGTTACTTCCAAAATACAACAATTAGGTTGTCTCTACTGCAGCCTAAATCCTTTTACCCAAAACATTAGGAAAGTAAATGGGCCCCTGCATTTGGTGCCTTCTATTGTCAGAGAGTCTATTTGGAAAGTCAGGACTAGTTTAAGGCAAATTAAAAAAAAAAAAAACCAACAACCGCAAAACACCATCAAAAAAGCAAAGCAAGCCTTAAAGAATAAAATGCAATTTCAGAATAACTAACAGCACACAGCAAATAAACTCTCACTCTTGTGAGAAATGCATTAAACCTAGGGCTGATACCTGGCTTGAGGTACCAGTACAAGGCCTGTTCCCATCAACAAGAAACGTTGTGTATGATGCACAAAGCAAGGAGTTGGTTATTTTCTTGTTTTTTTTTTTTTTTTTTTTTTTTTTTATATTTGGATCTTTTTAGCAGCNTTTTTTTAATGATAAAGCACCTCTTCATGGCAACCAGAAAGGTTTGGGTAAGAATGCTCCCATTTCTATATTTGTCTGGAACAGGCTAGCAAAGATTTGAAAGCACATTTCTAGGTAAGTGTCCAAGGATTGTAAACATAAGACTGCTCTGGACACACTTTGAGTGCAAGATTTTCCTCAAAACATTTTCTAAGTAGCCTACAGATGTCTCGGGGCAGAGTGGAAAGACCTGAAACCTCAGAATTGCAGAATAATGCTGTCACCCAGGAAAGGCAAACAATAAATTTAGCATTTTGACCTTTTGGTGCTTGAGTTATGCACAACATGACACCCATCTCATCCTCATCCATCAGGTGCCTGTGGCAAGACAAACATCCTTCAGCTGATAGGGCAGGAACTGGGATTTGGCACCAGGCTGAGTCCATCCTGTCCCAGTTAACCAGTAACTGAGTGTGGGGTGGGTATTTACAATGGCTTTTTGAGCAGCTTTCTGTGGATTTCTTGCCTTTCCCTACTCCACTCTTGCTCTGTATTCAGGGATCTTTCAAGACAATAGTTTGTATGCATTAAAAGTGAATTAAAAAAAAAAGAAAAAAAGCAACAGTGACTTTGTGGCTATTTTATTATCTAAATAAGCAGTCCCTGATGACCATCTTGTTAATGCACACTATAAAATATATCACCCCTGCTTGGTGGATGTAAAATTAACACAGAGATTTGTGGGTTCTGGCAGTTGCTTCTTGCTCAGCAATGCTCATGCATCTTGTCACAAATATAAAATGTAGATTTTTTTCTTTTTTTTAAAAATATATAAATATTTCCAGCTTGGCAAAGTGATTAAAGACAGAGTATATCCATCTTCAACTATCCAAAGGTACAAAAATGAAAAAGGGAAAGTATTAGCAATAATTCACAAGGGGATGGGTCAGAAGACCCAGATATGATTATGGTTTTTAGCCTTTGGGAAAAAAAATGTGTCTAGCCTGAAAAGTACAGGTCACCTGTGACTTCAGGAACAAGGAGTAAGGGCCATGTCCTCTTCTGGCAGTGAACCAGGGTGCTCTAAGTGCTCTCAGGAGGTGGACATGACCCGTGGAGCAGCTCCCCCTCCCTGCTGCCCAGCCCTGTCCCAACCTGAGAAGCTTTGTGCTGAGGTCCAGCTGAGCAGCACTCCCGAGACCACTATTGCTGCACAGTCACACCAATTCCAAGGGCTTCCACGAAGCTCAGAGTGATGCAGAAGTGCTGATGGCTTCCTGCTGCTCTCCAGGAAAATGTGCTGCAGGACCTACCAGTGCCTGATGGAGGAGAGCAGCCCTCGAGTGCCAGGGGGAACAGGGCACACACCCAGGAGCAGGCTGGTGCTTCAGGCTAGGGGACAGCGCTGCTGTGAGGAGAGAATTGCTGTATAATCCCTCAAATTAGTCCTAGAGAGAGAGAGAACAAAGATAATTACACAAAACATGAATCAGATTTGAAGTCCTTTTGGTAATAACCAAGCTGGTAATTTCCTTTTGCAGTGAAATCACTGCAACCATGGCTGAGGAACATCAGCGTGGAGTTGCTGAGCAAAACTTCAGGGCACAAGGTGAGGATCCTCAGGCCCCAAATGAGTCACTGAAAATGGACTGACTGCTGATCCCCAGCCTGCTGTGTGCATTTACTGCATTTACTGCAACGCATGTGCTTGCAGCAGGTGGCTCTGGCCTTGGCAGGGAGGGAACACAGCGCCTGTGAACAACTCCTTGGAGAGCCTCTCTTAAACGCCCGCAATTCCTGCGTGTTCCCTGCCTCCCCTTTTACTGAAAGAGCACAACTGTGCTGTCATTCCGTGGGATATTTATTGGACAATGGACAGCAAATCACTTTCATTACAGCAACCAAAGGCAAAGCCTCGAATGATGCAAAGACCTTTCAAGTTTACCGGCAGCACTTCCAGAGGAAGAGAAAGCGAGCGTGAATTGAGTTTTGTTCTTTGCATCCTGTCATCCCTCAACATCCAAGGGCTTCAAGCTTGCTGCAGTCGGACTGTTGAGGACCCCCACAGATTAACACGAAGCCAGGAGACGGCAAGAGATGATCAGACGGCAACTGCAGAAACAGCTGCTTAAAGGATCTTTTCATTTCACCGGGTGACAGACCCAAAATGCAAATTGAAACAATGTCTGCGTTTGCTCCCGCCATTTCAAACCGCTAAAGCTTCATTTTTCGAATGCAGGCACAACAAAAATAAAGTCCTCTTCAAAAGAGTAGCAGTGACCTCATTCAGACACGTTCGTTTTCATGAAAGGTAAATATGGCAGACAAAGTGGTGATGTGAGGGGTTTGTTCCCGGGAAGTGAGGAAGGGGGGAAGAAAAATCATAACATAGTTTGTCTTTCCAGCAGGCTGATTTCCTTTAGCAGCCTGAATAAGCAATTGGCCACTAGCCAGCTGTGGTGAATTTGTCCCATGTTTGCAAGATCAGTCAGTGAGCAAAGCTGTTTTCAGTTAATAAATATTTGATTTACAAGGTACAGTAAGTAATAAAAAGGGAAAGGAGTTTAGCTGCTGGGAGATTTGTTTAGCACTTTAGTGGGGATAACTAACAACCAGCTTTGGTTGTTTTTTCTACTTCACATGGCCAGTAGGCAACCAACTTTATCAGTCTTGCTGCATTACAACTGGTAGTGAGCAGAACTAACACACTGAGCAAAACAAGTGGACTGGGACATACACCGTGCCTTGACAGAAACACAGCTGAAGGGAACACTCTTAGATTCTCCTTTCTTCTTCTCTGCAAGTAACCTGTGATAAATATTGCATTTCTCAGTATCATTGGGAAAAATCAAAACTGTTTGATCCTTTCCATACGATATAGGTAGCTATATATGAGAGGGGGAAGGATATAAAGTAGCAGGTACAGAACAGCCAGCAGCATTTTATCAAAGGAGAAAAGACCCCAGAAGACACCAATCAGCCGACTACACAGTCCTGGGTATTTTGGATAGAGCTGGAAAACAAAGTGGGCACACACACAGAAAACAAGGAAAAGAAAAAAAAAAGAAAATTAAAGAGCTGTGTTTAAAAAAGAACCCCAAACCAGCTATGATAGAAGAGGTAGCATTTTTTTTTTCCCCACATTTTAATTTCTTCCTGGAGTACTGAACCTCTAGGTGGGGATGTGGTAATGTGGGCAAGGCAGGGAAGAGAGCATCGGGAGGCCTGAGGTGCAGTGCTGAGCACAGGTGAGCTGTGCATGCTGAAGGAGCCGACGCTTCTGTTCTCAGTCTCTGGTGCACAGCAGCTCTCCCTCCCTCCCGTGTGACAGTGGGCACATCACCGAGTCTGTCAGATCTCCAGTTCCCCCAGCTGGAAAAACACTGACTCTCCTACCCACTGCTCGGGCTGTTTCGTGCAGGCTCTGAAAGGGAATTTTGAGTTGTGTAGCAGTAACTACAGAAGTGCAGAATATTGTTGTCAGAGTTGTGGATGCTCATCGCAGATCAAGGACTCCACCACAAGAGGAACAGCCTCCTTCTAGAGGCTCAGAACAGCAGAAGGGGTGTCCACACAGCCTCACCAGAAATGCCATGCAGAACCAGAGTTATTGATTTCTAGGATGCTGTCAGGAGTTTCTTCCCCGTAACTACCAGTAGGACAGAACAAAGCATTTTCTCTGTCAAGCACAAAATTCCTCAGAGTTCTAACTTCTCGGTCTATACAACTTTACTCTCTTTTGTACTGCTTTGCATTTGACCCCAGAGATATTCCAGGCATTTGCCTGGCAAGAGCACAAAGCCAGTCCTGGACAGCCTGCAGGGGAAGGACGGACCACAGGTCTTTCAAAGCAGGCTCTGGAAAATCAGCCCCTTTGCCATTCTTTGCCACACTGAGAGGTCTCAATGGTGCCTTGAGAGGCCACCTAAAAACAGAGACTAGACAGGAGTAAGGGAATAAAGGTGGATATTTATTTGAAAGGCCTTCAGAGGCACACCCTGGGCAGGCCAAAAGGCTGCACCCAAGATGGACCCCGAGTCACGAGTTCTTCACACTTTTATAGCTTTGGTCCATTTGCATCTCAACCCAATGTCACCAATTAAACTTTAGCTAATGATGGAATTTCCCCTCAGCTTGCCCCCCTTCTCAAGATGCTGGGTTACACATTTTGGGCCCAGGACAGTCTGGGTATCCTCAGAGAGCAAACCTAGAGAGGTTTGTTACGTCTATCTCAGCATGAAAGAGCAGCAGCTCACAGGCTCCAGGACACTGCAGAGTTACACACTAAACAATACAGGATTTGAAAAATATAAAAGTTAAAACCCAAGGCATCATCAGCACCTGGAGAGGACAGCAAAAGGCATCCCTGGGTACCCCCATGCTGCTGTGGAGGACAGTGGCACTCTGGACAGCCCAGCTGAGTGACCCAGAGCCCTTCACAGCCACGGAGGAAAGTCCATGTTCACTTTTCTGCCAGCAGAGAAAATCTGCCTTTAAATTCTGTCCCACGCTTCAGGAAAACTTCATGCCAGGAGTTTCATCAAAGCATATGCTTCTGCAAAAGAGCTTTAATGAATCAATGTTTCCTGACAAAAAATAGCTTTTGCCAGAGATCCCGTCCAGCTCCCCTATTCAGTTATCTATCTCTAAAGACCACAGTCCTCCATCTGCAAAACAAGGAGGAGAATTTTACCTTGTTTTTATGAAGCACATTAGGATCTAGGGGTGAGCAGCTCACAAAACAAGGAGCTGTTAAAAACTGGTGCTTTCACAAACGGATCTGAGAGCTGCCTCACTCTAATATTGGACAATGGTATTCAAAGGGGCCAGACAAAGCAGCAATTTTGGCATGAACAAACCCACATTACATTATTTTAAGCTATGCAGGCATTCCCCTGCAATTGGAGTCCAAGGGTGATGCCAAGTGCTTTGGGGAAAGGAAGGAGCAGGAGGAGGCTGTATTTCTTTCACGTGTGCTTTGCTTTTTAATAGCTGTTGGGATACCTGTTAAACTAAACTGCAATAGCTGTTTATTGTAATAACAGCAATGTTATAAAACTGATCAGCTCCATCCCTCAGAAGCAGGCTGTGCCTCTGTTTGTTTTTCTGCTGAGGAGGGACGTGTCCCAGAGGATCTCCCTTCGGGAACCCCTGTCTCAGCATGAAATGAGTAACACGATTTATGTAGACACTGCCAGCTTCTTTCCCTCCTCAGACAGAAAATGGCTTTATCTAGTCAGGTAATGTCACAATAAAGTAGTACAGTAGAAATTTCATCACTGAATGGTCTAAAAGAGACAGATCACCCAATCTAGATTTCCACAGGCAAACAATGTGCTGCGCTCAAATGGCAGCAAGCAGCAAAGAGAGGGGGGAAAAAACCCCAAACAACCACAATACCAAACTCCTGATGATAAAACACAGATTTTGAGCCAAATATTTTCATGAGGGACCGATTATAGCATTATCAAAGTCAGATAAACAGGAATGAGGACAATGCAATGTGCTGATCAGATTTAGAGAATCTATTAGACTTTGCTTTTGGTGAGTTTTTCAAAACAATTCTTGATTTATTGTGTGTTTAACCATGCTGGGTTTGAGTTCAGAGGACAGGGCTGACAAGCCCATGCTAACAGCATTCAGTAGGGTGCTAACACCTCTCCAGCACACCTGCACCCATCCCACCTTTCCTCTCCAGCTCAGACTGGGGCTTGTCCCACTGTATTTGCACATGCAGACATTATTATGGGGGTTATTAATAGCTAATTTTTTTAATAAAGAGGGAAACGTAGCAAAGTGGGGTTCTTTTTGCTACACTTCTTGCTTTAATCACATTTTTCCCGAGCCAGAGCCTGATGGCGGGTCCAAAGCTCCCTGCCCAGGCAATGTCCAGCAGTGTCACTAATGCTCACCACTTGCATCTAACCTGGCACATCTCTCTCATCTCTCTGACTAAATAAAACTCTGTCACTTTGATGTCTCCTCGCCTTTGAATACCTGAATACAGAGCCTTAAAAAACAACCTACAGCCACATTAAGTACATAATGCTATTGTCACATCAGTGTCCTGAAGCTCCACTCATGATTTCGGCATAACAAGGTCTCTCAGCCTAAGAAAAGCCCCAGTGGGCGTAGCTTTAGAGAAAAGAACACCGTGTACGATGCAGTTGCTTTGAGCCACTTTTGCTCTGTCAAGAAAAGACCAATTAGTGCCTCAGAAAATAAGTTCCTTCCAAAAAATCCAGACTTTTCTTGCAGCTCATATCAGCAACTCTGTACCACGCTGTCGGTGCCAAAGAGGGATGGGAGCGCAGGAAATGGTGATGGGATTTAGTAAATGAAGGGAAAGGAGGAGTGTCACCACCTACAGAGATTTTTACTTCTTTTCAGAGGTGCGAGTGTTTACAAGCTCCCTGGCCTCAAAAGTAAAAGCAGATATAAAACAAAACTGTGTAAGTCACTACTGTCTCTACTGATTCAGGCAGCTGTTGTTGCTGATGGTATTTTTGCATCTCAACATTCATGAATAAATTCCTTCATCTTAAGCCTTATAAACATATAAGTTCATGAAAGAAACCCACATGACTCCTTTTAGTTTTAGGAGACTGAATAAAATATTCATATCCCTCCGTGTCCCAAATATCAATTACTTCCTTCGCCAAAAAAAGTATACATGCAACGTGATTAAAAATTTACCCTACTACAAAACAATATACAATTAACTCATACACTTCCAGCTTTCCTTGACACACACATCCATCCTGTTTAAACCACACACACCATCAATTCAGCCTTTCAAATCTGACAGGTGAGTAAAAAATACAGCTATTATCAGACAATGCATCCACATGATCTCCTGACAGCGACAAGCAGCTACCCCTGGAAGAAGCCAGCATCCACTAATGTGCGTTGGATACCAGCCTGATTTTCCTAGATTTTAAGATTCCTAAAGTACTTTAGTTTCAGAATCAATCTTTAGAGAAATTTAGACAAATACAGATTCTGAAATGTCCAGCTATTTTCTTCTTTCTTGCGACAACTTCCCTCTTCCAAAAAAGAATATCCAGCAAAAGCCCTTAAAACTTTATCCTAGTAAAGCTTCTAATTTTTTCTCTTCTTCTGGAAGAAAGAACGTGAAATTCAATAGCAACGTTTGCTTTCATTACTGCAGTTTACATGAGAGAGATGAAGAAATTAGAATTTTACTTAGAAATGGTTTTAAATGCCTTTGCAATAATCTTACAATAACAGCCATGAAAGTCAGTAGTATTAAAAAAAATGCATAAAAATACCTGGTTAAAAAAACCAATCCAATCCAATCAACAAATCCAACCAGGAAATCAATGCTCACAAAGCAGAAGCAGCACTGAAAAGATGTGGTTTTTGTTGTTTTTTTTTTTTAATCCTACATTATCCTCAAAATATTTCTTTTTAGAAAGTGTCCTGAATCTCTCTAAAACTTAACTTTAGTGATATTTTAATATTCAGACCTTAGGAATCAAGAAAGGCAGAAAGCAATAATGAAATATGCACTGAAATGCTGTTTATGAAGACCAGATCCTGCAGCAAAATACAACAGCTAGCCAAAATTTGATTTCCAGCACAGAAAGCTAACGGGTTATTTCAATTATTTTTTAAAATTAAATAGCTGTGATACAATCAAGCGTTGTCTGGTCACACTTAAATCAGCATAAACTAATGTAGATCTTCTTCTAGTGTGGAAAACCTTTTATAGCAGCAAAAGATTTTTGTTTGTACCCATAGGAGAGGGACCCTACAGCTTTCATAAGAGACATTGGAAGAGTTACACATTTTTGTCTTCAAAAAGTGCTCCAACTTCATCAGAGTAAAGGTTTTGTGGGTTTTTTTTTTTTTTCCAGATATTTAGTGACATCACCTTGATAAGCAGAGACACCAGGAAAGCTCCCATACTGCTTCTGTCACTCCTGCTGCCCCCTAAAATGTAATTTTTGCAGTTAATAAGGGCTCAGACCAACGTTAGAGGAACCACAGGGTTCTCAAGCAGAGGAAAACAGAAAAAACAAGGGGAAAGGAGAAAAGAATTTTTGAGAAAGAAAATCCCCAAGTCTCTCTGTTGATCTGCATCCCTACAACCACCCACACCAGCAGGATATTTTAACTCCTGAGTTTTCTCAGTTGTGGATCTGGTGTGGCCATCATTTCCAAGATGAGAGGAGCTGCCTGACCTCTTGGATACTCCCCCTACAATGGAGAAAATAAGCATTGAAAAGTGGATCAAGGCTCGCAGTAGAATGACTCTACAGATAGAACTGAGCTCCTCCTGAAGTCAGGAAGAAGTAAAACTTCTCAAGTTCTCCTGGGAGGTTGATTACATTCCTCTTGTATTCATTTTGGGAAGATGGCAAGGCTGTCTCCACTTCCCTATTTCTGGCTTCCTACAGCCTCTGCTAATATAAAATAGAAGGACTTCCCATCTGGATGGGTCTTCTGACAAGCAATAACAACATATGACTTGATGATTTCCAGCAGGAGCACGGAAGAATGCACAGTGGAAAAATGTATCTTTGAATTCAGCATTTTGGAACTTTTTTCCATTCTCATTCTATGAAAAATTCATTTGTGCTATTAAAAACTGTTATGGCGGGAACCCAAAAACCCAAGCCAATTTCATAATGGAAGGCAATTAAGTTGATTGCTGAATGATAAACACCACATCTTTCTTCAATGGGATACTGTTTTTGAGTAAGCAAACTGCTTTTCTGTTCATGATTTTAAGAGAATGCATCACAAATCTCTCTCTCAAAAGTTCAATGGGAAGCAAACATTCATTAGAGTGTTCTTTAAAATCTCAGCCAATTAAAGAGCTTACATACCAATACTGGAGGCGAAAAAAAGCAAAGTTCCTCTCATGCAAAAGTATTAGAATTAGGAAAAGTACCTCTATGAATCCTGACCTATATTTTTGCTTTCTGGGTGTCTATTCATTTTTAAAACATCTTCCTCTAGATTCTGTAGGTTGATTTAAGATTGGGATGAGGGAGTACCACAAAAGAAGTAATTATTGCTTTGCATGGACTTAAATGGCAAAGTTTGTTTCTTAAGCAGGACCACAAATATGCAACAGAAGATGGCCAGGCTATCCCCACTTCCCGATTGATTTATTGATTTATTCCCTTGCTCTAGCCTATGTGAGCTGTATAGGTTAAGATCCTTTATTCTGAAAATCAAGCCAACTCCCATCAAGAATTGATTCTACCAAGTTCTACACAGAACACAGATAAATTTAGTGCTAGGCAAACCCTAAAAGAAACCCCGAAAAGAAAAATACGAGATTAAATCTGCAGTAGAGATCAGTTTTGAAAGCAGAGCCAGGTAAGAGTTGGGGGCAATAATTATAATTTGCAGATTCCTAGATTTCAGGATTTTTCTGCTGCAGTAAAATCATCAATGATAAAATGCCAGACCTTACTTTGGTTTGATCATAAAAATCTAAATTTAGTTCCTACCTTCTGTAAACCATATACATTACAGGTAAAATGTAGGAACTGTAAAAAACCCAAACCCAATAACAAACAGAACCTTATAGCAATGTTAGGACTTTATATAGTTGAAAAACTCCATGGATCATAGCAGATAGGTTGGAAAAGACCTCTTAGACCATCAAGTCCAACCTTCAGGCACACCCAGATGCTCAGGAATGACTAAGTCAAGCCAGGCAGCAGAATGAAACCAGGTATTAAACCAGGTATTAAACCCTGAGCAAGGGCCCAGTGCAGTCATGATTCTCATGGTCCAGAACAGACAGCATTCACCAACAGCTGAGAGGAAACTCAAATCACATGGAGAGGTGTTATCAAAAGGCATTAGCTGGAGAAAAATTTTAATTGGTTGGGACACGTGATATTTCTCTCTTGTTTCTCAGAATTCTGGTTTGATTGTTTCATAAGGCACCGAAAACTTCCTGAGGTTAGAGATTCTCCACCTATGGTATTTGAGCAACACACAGAGAAGCCAACCATGCGTGTAATCTGAATCTTTGGATACACTGAGGAAAGTAACAGTGATGCTAAAAAAAGGTGAATATTCCCAGCAAGCTGCTCCTCCCTTCAACTCTCTTCTGTACAGGTGAGGCTAAGTGTTGACTAAAAATAACACACTATTAAAAAAAAAAAAGCACTTTACAGTTCCGTTGGAAGAACCCAAGGTTTTTGATGCTTTGCAGTGTCAAGAGACAGGAGAAGGTCATGGAATTACATATTTAAAAAGAGATTAAATAAGAAATATTTTGTGAAGCCATAAATGTGGATGGAATGTGGTAAACAGAAAACAGTGCAAGCTATAGAAAGACTACAGTGTGCAGAAATGCCCGACGATTAAACACAGCAGATTGCAAGGAAGGTATTCCAAGGCAGGAGCCCCAAAGCCTGCATGAGGATATGATCATTTTTAACGCCAAGCAATCTGAAAATGTTTGGTGGGAAAAGCTGGCTTATTGTGTGCTGGCAAATGGGGTCTGGGTGTTCAAGGTGATATTTCACCAGAGCTCAATTTTCACAGGGTGCTGGTAACTCCTGTGGATCACACCTCCTAAAGGGCAGCCCAAAGGGGGATGTTGAGTGGAAGGTCCTGCCAGAGCCGTGGAAGTGATCCCAGACCTTCCCCTCCTGTTGCAGCTGGCTGCCGTGAATTTGAGGAAGATTACCTTCAGCAGCTCAACCTCAATCTTTGAGAGCTCTCTTTCAAAAGACGTGCTTCAATTGCATTTATTTTAACCAACTGCAATCCTCTGCAAGCTGCAGCTCCCTCATCAGGTTTCTACTTGGGCAAAGACTGGGCTTAAGTAATTTGTGAAGCTCTTAAAAGACATACAGTCAGATAATTAAAAAAATAAAAAAGTGGCAGCCTGACATGACTCAGCAGTCAAATATTTTCATTCAGAGCTATTTAGCATTAAAATTCAAACAGACTCAGGTGCCATTAGTTATTTATGAGGGAAAGAATCTCAATTAAGTATCCTTGATTTGTTCAGAATTCAAGTTACAACGAAGCTTTTATTTCCTTTTAATTGTAAGCAAACAATATTATTAGTACTCAAGGTAGACAAAACAGCAGTATTATCATTATTCATTTATCATTATTACTAAAAAGTACAAGAAAAAGCAACAGCAGCCCCCCAACCTCAATCTCTTCCTCCACCCCTCAAGATATCCTTTCTAATCCTATAAAAGCATCTGCCTTTGATTTCAAGTGGAGTACCTGCTGTGCAGGATGCAATGCCAATCCAATTTGCGTGCAACAAAAAACCAAACGGGTTGAAATGAACTCTGCATTTTAAAGATGTTTTTGTTTAATCATCACCGTCACTCCTCTTTAATGAATACATTAATCAAGCAAAAACTTCAAGCGCGAACGGAAAGGCTCATCTCGAGAAACGAAAAAACAAACAAAAAAAACCCCCCCCCAACCCTCACGATATCCGCTGCTACTGTCAAACACTGCCACGCTTCCCTCTGGCACAACTTCAAATGCACATCACCCAGGGTTGGGAGGCATTAAGCAGGAGCAGCAGCTCCCTCCAGAAGGAAGTGGAGGAGGAAACAGGTGAGCTGCCCTCCGAGCTGATAAATGGCCTGTGCACAGGATGTACAGCCCGGAGCTTTCCTGATGCCCCCTCAAACGTCCAGAATTTCACTTTATTTTAAGGAATAACAACAGTTTCCATTGCAGCGTCAGCAACGCAGAAAGGCCACGTACATAATGTTTATTCAGACCTTTGAAACGCGTTTCTTTCCGAACTCAGTATCAGTAGGAACAACTCAACATTCAAAACATTTCCAGCAGACAGTAAAAGGCACAAGACTTTGGCCCAAAGACAAAGTTGTTTTTAAAAATTAGACCTCGTAAACACTCACTTCTGACGTAAATTCAGTCACACCCATTATTTAGCTTATGATTTTTGTGCATATTTTTGAAGCATGAATTTGCATGCACCAGCAGAAAAGAGGAGAAAATGAGAGAACAACATGGCTTTTCCAGTCTGGTATTCCCACCATCTCCATCACCTAGGAAAAAAAAAGGATTTGTTGAAATTTAACTGTCTTGGTACACTGGAAAAAGCCAGTTATTTCACAAATAAAGCAGAGGTAATTCAATATAATCTGCTTGAATGCCAAATGAATTTTAGATAATTATTTTTCCTTTATATGAGTTTGCCTTGTTGAAATTATCGTACTTTTCCACCAAGGTAAAATTTAAAATCCATTACTTGCTCTATTTTGCACCATATTTTTTCCAAATGATTGAAGTATTTTGGCTGGTCACTGCCACCATGGTACCACCACATGCAAATGTGGGGAAAAGAGTTGCTGTACCCAAGTTGCAGTGTTCCTTTGAAAGGCTTTGGTCCAGAGCTACATCTCTTCCAGGAGGAATTCTCATACTGTGCTCCATTGAAGGATCATAAAACTTTTAAAGACATTTTATGATTAGGCCAGTGACCTTTACTAGAATTTCTCCCATGGCTTCCACAAATTTTAGCTCAATGTGGAAACAGTAAACAGCAGAGGAACAATAGTATTGTTTAAATTAATTTGTAATTTGACAACAAAATAAAGGCAGTGTTGCCACTATCAGATGGACTAAGAGAAATGTAGTAATATTACACAAGGTTGTAATAAATTAATTTTAAAATAAGTTTAGATTTTTATGTGCTCTCTCAGTCCCTGGAGGGTTCATACTCTTTTTAAATATTTCTGAAAAAATTGAGGGAGCAGATTTGACCACACTGAGGCACAGCAGAAAGACATTTTGCTATTCTGATGCTAAGAT
>VWZT01008180.1:0-11295 GCA_013397055.1 Pachycephala philippinensis
CAGGGACAGCGGCTGTGGATTGTCCCCGTGGCGCTGTCCTGGGCCTGCTTCATTTTCCTGTTCCATCACCTTTTAGAGAAATCCGTGACCTTGTGGCATCGCGCAGTTAAGAAAACCCCTCCGGGAACTTCATGTGTGCGGACTGCAGGCGGCCCCCGGTGCTCCCGCGTTCGCCTCCCCAGCTGCGGTCCGGGCGCTTGGGCACGGCGGGGGACAGAGCCATGTGTGACGGGGACACTTAGCGGCCCGGGATGCGTCACGGCCGCTGCTCCTGGTGCCCAGGGGTCAGGAGTTTGCCAAGGATCAGCTTCTGCGTCCCTGCTGTCCTGCGAGCCGTGCGCCGGCTGGGATAGGCAGCCCCGGCCTCGCTCTGTGAATCGGGCTTTGGCACAAATCTATCGAGTCCGGTATCCCGCGCCGCTTTTGGGAAGCGAGTAACTGGGTCCTTTCTGGAGCTCTGGCGTCCGGAGATGGGTGCGCGCACTCCTGTGTCCGTGTGTCCCGCAGACAGCCCCGGGGCACGACTTTCCAGGGAGAGGTTCTGACACAAGCGTTTTCCCAGTGAACTGCAAAAAGCGCTATTTAAAGCTCCGTGAGCAGGAGCCTCAGAAGGGACGGCATGGCTGTGAGCATGGACGATGACGTTCCCCTCATCCTCACCCTGGACGACAGCGGGAGCAGCGCCTCAGCCCCTCTGGATGACCTGGATCGGGAGGAGCTGCCTAACGAAAGTAAGAGCACTTTGTTATTCCCTGCCGGTGTTTGTCTCGTTGGGGTGGCTGCTCTTCCCCGTGAAACGCCCAGAGCCGTGGCTCCGTGTCCCGGGGCTGCCTGACAGAACCAGGTCAGGAAGTTGCTTGTTGTGCTGCTTGTTGCTCACAGCTCCGTGTGACACCGCGGGGGCCGGACGGGTCCTACCCGTGCTGTTTATAACACACAACTTTGTGGTTTCCCGGTAGTAACCTGTGACGTTAAGCCCTTTCCTGCACGTCGTCCCGGAGTGTCTCCTTCCCTTGCCACTGTCCCACTGCAGTTATGTGGCACTTTCCTAGCACTATAAACATCTGCCCTTTGTGACTCCTGTTTTGTCTGTTTCTAGTTTACATTCTGATTTTTGCAAGAAGGGAAGTGTTGATAAATCCCTTCCACATCTTCATTGTGTTTGTATCAAAGAACCTGGAGTACTTTTAGACAACATATTCTTGCTGGCCCCAGCTGTTTGGTGAGGCATAGCCAGCCTGTGAGCACTGGGAGGGGAAAACAACAGCCACCATCCCTCAGAAGCTTGGATTTCTGCCAGCGTGTCTTCATTAAAGCCCTCACCCTGCAGCAGGTTGGATGTGGCCAGCAGATGTGTCTGAGCGTGTTCAGTGAGTTTCTGGTTGGTGTTACACCTCTCTGGATGTATCTGAGCAGTTTTGTCCAGCACATCCCTGTGACTTCCAGTTGACATTGCAGGTGCACACACACACAGGTCTTGTGATCCTGTTCCAGCCCTTGCTGCCACAGGCTGAACGTTTGGAACAAATGCATCATTTCCTGGCCAGGCATCCCTTTTTTCCACATTATAACTCTGTGCCATACTGCCTCTGAGATTTGATTCCTATTGGAATAAGATGGGTTCCCTTAATTTTCTCCTTCTTGACTTCCCAAGTCAGGAATTAGTTTCAGATAGTCAAGATTCTTCCTCCCTCCTCCTCCTCTGCCACCCCACAATACAGATCCCTGACTAAATTGCCCAATTGACTTTCTCTAAGCTCTCTTTTATCCTTGCTTCATCCCATCTGTTTGTCTTTTAAAGTTTAGCCCTCTATTTTTAAGTTAAATAGAAGAGAGATTTCTTCCTCCGTCCACGGGTGTATTTATAGGATTCCTTGTGACTAATTTTAATCACTCTTCCCTCTTTTCATTCCCTCGCCTCCCATCCCTTCAAAGAAGAAGTTGGGTGAGGCTTAACAATTGCTTGAAGCCAGCACAACTGTGTTAAAGCACAGGCATGAGAATGAATGTATTAATAAATAAAATTCTCCACATTGAAATACAGGGAAGTTGTTTAGGGACGAATTTTGTGCTTCTTAAAAGACTGCTGTGTGGTTTTTGAGAGCTCATTTCCTGGGATCCTTCAAATGAAATGTCTCTTATTTTGCTGTATGTTTTAATCACTGTTAAAGTTGTATTTGCTGCAGAAATATAAAGCTTATGCTATGGAGGAGATAGGGAATGATACAGATCCTTCTGAAGTCAGGGTGGGATGAAGGATTAGGAGGGGAAGGCTGGCATCAACAACTTGAAAGGCACGTTTATCTCTGGGAAGCGGGAAGCTTAAATCAGGGAGAGAGCATGCTGACACCAGCACTGGCAAAAGTAAGCTTGTTTAAAAACCAGGACGTGTAGTCCAGCTTTTCCTCTTTGCCTGCACAGAAAATCTGCTGTGAAATGCAGCAAAGTTGTGTCTCGTGGAGGCTGTGAGGAACCAAATGTGTCCCCTCTGCTCTGCCTCCCTTTGGCTGCTGAGGACTGAAATGGCATTAACAGAACTGTGTGATGTCACGTTTTCAGTCAGAAGCTTTTCTTTTCCAGGGAAAAGGAGTGTGTGAGAAGTCCTTGTCAGGGGAGAAGGAGCCTGCCAGGGTGATGATGAGGACATGGGGACAGGGAAGGTCATGAGGCTGTTTCCTTCTGGCTTTGTCTTCCCTTTGCCTAAACTCTCCTAATTGAATATTCAGCCATGTCTGACCATCATCAACTCCAAGGGATTCAACGGCAGGTTAAACACAAAACTTCTACTGAAGTGTGTCCCTGGAACAGGCTGGGACTGTTTGCAGTCCCACCATCCTCTTCCAGGTGACACTGAGGGAGAGACAAAGGGGCTGTAGCTGCCCCTTGTTCAATCACATGTTTGAGGTTGATAATAATGGAGTCTCACTCTTGCTTTGTGTTCCTGTGTGCACAAACTCCCCTAAATTTTAATCCATTCTCCAGCCTGTCACAACCATGTCACTAAGTGCTGTGTAGCTGTGTGGTTCAGTGGATCAGATCTCATGTTTTTTAAGGAACTTCTTGTGCTTTTAAATTAAAAAAAAAAACTTATCCATGGTGCGGCTTTGTTCCAATCAGGTCTTTGGATAAATGAATTTGTAGTTTTGGATTCTTGGTGTTGATTTCCTGGAACTGGAGACAAGTTTCTGGGCTGAAATAAGTAGAAACAGGGTTTTCTGAAAGCGAGCCTGTAGCAGATGTAAAAAGAAAGGACTGAAGTGCAGGAGTGAATTCCTTTCCAAACCTTGCAGGAGAGTCCTCTCCTGGGTAAGTGGGTGTCTTGGGGTTAGAATAAAAGAAAGCTAAAGGAGAAAATTGTGTGGA
Source organism: Pachycephala philippinensis (assembly GCA_013397055.1). Lineage (NCBI taxonomy): Eukaryota > Metazoa > Chordata > Aves > Passeriformes > Pachycephala > Pachycephala philippinensis. The sequence goes on from VWZT01008180.1 coordinate 3,364, forward strand.
AAATTACATTCTTAAAGAAAATGTTCAGCTGCAAAAATTAATCTCCCAAATCCTCCAGCTCTTAAGCATTTAATGAGACAAAATACTTGCATGGGGAGGAATATTAAACTCTGCCTTGCTTGGCTTGTGCTGGGATACAGGGCTTCCAGGGAGCTCCCTTGTGCAGCCACCACGAAGGGTCAGAATCCTGCAAAGTTGACAGGAATTCAGACCACATCCAGAAAAATGTGGTCCCTGTGGTGCTGATGGTTTTCTGACTTCGCTGTGTAGGGGCTGGATAATTTTTCATCGCAGCTGAAGGAGACAGGGAGAAGCTGTTGCATCACCTGAATCTGAAGTAATGAATGTGACGCTGCCCCTCCCGAGCACATCTTATCTGAGCATCTCCATGCAACTCCAATTAAGCTCCCCAGCACCTGCCTGAGGGGAATGACTAACAGGAAACTGAATTTCTGTAGGAGGCAAGGAGGGAGATGAGAACCTGGTGTGGCCTTTCCCAAAATCCTGCACTGACAGTGATGAGAACCTGCCAGGGTTTAGTGATTTCCCATCCCTCCTGAACTCCTGGGAAATGTTTGAACAGAGTTCTCAAAACATCTCCCGAGTGCAGTGTCTGTTTTCCATCTACAAAGGCAGCAAGGATAGCCTTGAAACTCTAGGACAGTGCCTCTCCTTGAGCTGATGGGAGCTACAAACAATAAATGAGTGCACATTGATTTATCCTATATTAGATCAGATACAAGACTCTCCCTTGCCTCCTGCATGGAAATTGCTGCAGCCTCAAGTAGAGTTTCAGTGTGTTCAGAGCAGAAAGTACAGCTCGGAGTGTTGTACAGGGAACAATGGGATATTGTCTGTTTTCCTACACAATGGGCGATGGCAGGGGAAAAGAAGTCATCTTTCAACTCTGGGTTTTTACAAGAAAGCAGCTGCATCTGCTATTGAGGTAAAAACTAATTATTAGGGAGGTGGGGGAGCAACTGCAACAGCCAAGAGCGATGTTTTCTAGAAGGATTGCTGAAAAATGGGAAGTTACAACTTTGAGTGAGGTGCCTTTGCAATCCCAGTTTCTGCTGCCTGAGAAGTGAATTGTCAGGAAAACCAGAGCCCGCCTGGCCTCTTGGAAAGGTGAATTATTTACACACGAGCCCCTGTGCCTGGCACTGTTGGGAAGGAGCAGGTGGCCCAGAGTGTGTGAAGAAAATGAGAATTCCCTGTTGGTGAGGTTGGAGGGGCTGCTGCAGGCGTGCTTGGTGAGGAATGTGGGTAGGGAGAGCCCAGAGACTGCTGGTTGTGCCTGTAGAACAGTGTGTGGGGTGTGCTGGGCTTCCAGAGGGCTGGAAGGGGCCCTCTGCCCTTGCTTGGGACAGTTCCCTGATGGAATGTGGGAAGGGGCTTGCAGCAAAGCTGTTCCTTTTGTGAGTGTGTGGTGGAGACTCATGGTGGTTCTGAACACAAAATCTTAATTACAGCATTAATGATGTTGTGGACACCAAACCTGTTTTTTTTTTTTAAGTCCTGTACTAAGCCCCGGGTAGACACCTGCATTTGGGAGTGGCCTGGGATTTGGGGCAGGCAGTGTTCTTTTGAGGCATGCAAATCACCTGGATTTTGATGTGTTTGGTAACCAATGCAACCTGAAGTGACAGAAATCTCTTCTGTGTTGGATCTGGTTCCAGAACAGGTTTGTATTGGCAGTGAGAGAGTCTGTCCATGTACTCCTCAGCTTCAGCCCATCTGGTCACGGAATCATCTCAGAGAATCCCTGAATGGTTTGTGTTGGAGGGGCCTTAACACTCATCCTATTCCACCCTCCTCCCATGGGGGAGATTTCCAGGTGTCAAACAACTCCCAAAGGGCTGAGGGAGCAGAGAATAAACACCTGACCTTTGGGAAAATGCTGCAACCACACCAACTCTTAGGACCTGTGCTTCTTATGGAACCACTTGAACTGCTGTGGAAGCCTTTGGGGGAAAAGAGGCATTTCAAACGTCAGCCACCTGGTAGATTTAATAAATCCTTCAGGATCTGTAGGTTTTGATCCTTGTGTGGAAGCAAGGATTTCAGAGGTGGCTGTTTGGACTGAGGCACTGGGTATGAAATGCTGTAGCTAATTAAGGTGAAGAAATGAAGGGGATGAGAGAACAAGCAACTCCTTGCAATGGACCTGGCAGGTTCCAAGATTTCTGACAGCCAGGCTCTTAAACAGTCTTTTGGATTATCTGGTGGCTTTCTTGGATGCTATGCAGGATATTTTCTCACGTCATGGCCCCTAGTTCTACCAATTTGCCTTTAATTAGTTCCAGCAGCAGCGCTTCTGCTGCTGCCTTTAGAGGTGAAGCATGGCCAGAGCACAGGACTGGGATCTCATTTTGGGAAGCAGTCTGGTTCTGCTGCTGGAGCAGCTCCTCCTTGCACCTGGAGTAAGTCAGTTAATGCCACTCTGGCATTAATGCCAGTCTCACCTGGAAATGCTGATTACACTGGTGTGGGAGTGGACAGGTAGGCTTCATTCTTTTGTTATGAAGAGGTGATGTTTTGCATTGCTGTGCATGATTCATTTTTCTTAATATGCACCTGCTTAAAATTTATAGAGAGAGGAATATTTTCCAAAGCACGAGTGGTGGTTTTGTGGTGGATTGCTGTTTATGCCTCTGGAAGTCTCATTTCTGTGACCTAACAGCCTTGCATTCTGCAACTTCTGCCAGGGCTCCTCTAATCCTTTCCTGGCCTAGATGACTTATAATGAATGTTTTAAGCAAGCAAAGCGAAGCAAAACTGCCTCTGAGATGAGTGAGGGGTGAAAATCTTGGAAAGGGAAACGAACACCCAAAACATAAGGAGATTATTGTTTTCTCCTTCAGTACAATTCGTTTCCCTGGGCGATGAGCTCTGTAAGCTCAGAGGAAGGAGGGAAATGCTGCTTTTTAGAAGATGTTGGGGATCTTTTGCTATGATGTTAGAAATAGTGAAAACTGTGTTTCTGCTCTGAACCATCATCTGGAATCTCACTTGTCCTGAGAATTCAGGTTTTAAGGCAGGGCTGTGCTTCAATACTTGGGCAGAGCTGGTACCTTTCTTTCAGGAGAAGCAGCACGGTATTGTCCAAAACTCAAAAGCGTTTGTGTGGAGACATTCTCACCGTGGCTCTGTGAACGTGGTGCCTGTAGAGGAAGAACCACAAGCACGGTAAAGTACCAGGAGGTATCGAGGGCTGCAGTTATTGTGGGTATTTTTTCCAAGCCTTCCTTGTTTTCTGAGCTCTGCAGGAGAGCGGTTTGCACAATGCACACATTGTGTGTCTCACAGTAGGATGCTCTGTCAAACAGAATCTCTGCACTGTTGACTCTTTCACGCAGTGAAAAAAAAAAAATTCCCAGTGATTTTTGTCTTGAATGCCCCATGCTGTTCAAATCTGAGCTGGTAACTGCGTCTGCAAGGTGGAGGAGACTTGGGTTAGTGTTCCATTATCCTGGAGTCAAATGGTTCTTTCTCCTTTGTCATCTCCTGGAGCACTGGGGATGGAGATCGTCTCGCACCATAAATCAGGGGGGATGCTGCAGAGTCGGGCAAGGAGTCTGGAAGCTCCTCACTCCCTTCCTGAAAATGGGAGTGATGACCTTTTGCTTTGAGGGAGGGATCCCTTGCCCTTTGTGTGTCTCTTCTCCAGCACAACTCCCATCTTTTTGGGGTGAGAGCAGAAGAACAGGGTAGTCTTAAGTGTTTCCTCCCCGAGCTGATTGCTTTTATTGGAAAATGTGGGCTAAGGGCACGTGTCATGTCATCAGAGGGCTCTGCTTTTGTGAACAGGTGGTCCTGGAGCTATAAAAGATGTTAAGGAGTTTGGAAGTGTTCGAGCTGCAATTTTAAATCGACAACTTTCCAGCTCTAACCGGTCACTCCTCAGCCACCACAGCTGACTTGGAAACATTTGGCTCAGGAAGCGGAACAACAGTTGGAAACAAATAGTGATTAGTTTTTTCATGGCTTCCCAGGGAACGCATCAGTTTGTTCGTTTCCCCCCTCATTTTGTGGTTCCTGGGGATTTTTAAGGCACTGTAGATGCAGGATGTTCAGTTTAGCCAAGCCTGCGTACTGGCAGATTAAAATGAGCAAAGGCTGAGCACGCTGAGTTCACTCATCATAACCAATATGATGCTTCTCAGAACTTCCTTTGCCCTTGGTATCTTCACCGAGGAATCCTGCCTGCTGCCGTCAGCCCCCCTGCGTTGAAATCCCATTTTACCCATTTGAATGCTGTAAGAAGTGCTGTATAAACTAAACAGGAGCATCTGTGAAGTGGTTAGAGTTGTTGTTGATTGCCTTTTCCTTATTGCCTTCAGGGGATTTAGGCTTGAATTTGCTGGAAGTAGAATTTATGAGCCAGAACGCTCCATTTCTGATCCTTAAGCTGGGAAAAGTGCGGTGAATTTGATCGGTCTTTTCTCTTGCCTCCCGTGTCTCTGGCTTTTGATCTGGACCTCGCAGGGCTCTCCCTGTGTCTGTAACGTAATTGCTTTTTGCATGTGGAGAGGAAGGCTGGTTTTCACATGGCTGCGTGCTTTCTGGGGAGCTGCAGGAGCAGCGCTCGGGTTTGTCCATCTGCTCCCGGAGAGCAGCTCCGCAGGGAGCCCTGCACCTGTGCTCCATCCGGGAGCACCGTGGGCTCGCTGGAGGATCCTGAGGATGACAGGAGGAGACTGCTGTGCTTTGAATCATACTGTGGGGGTTTGGAGCATCCAGCGCTGCTTTCACAATCACGATCTGGTGATGTCTGCTTGGAACAAAAGGCTTTTCTTTTCCTGCTTATGTGTGGGGGAAGAAAATTTAGGATGTATCTCTCTGCACAGCCGTGTTAAACCCTCTGATTCTGTGGGGCTGGACATCTCGGCGACAGTTTTGTTTCCTCCATAACAGGTGTGTTTCTGTGTTGCCACCTGGGAATGCCTGTGTTTTATTCCAACTATAGCTGTTTTGCAGAGAACACTTTCACTATCCCCCATGGATTTGGGAAAGTTTATGGCACAAAAGCAAAATGGCTTTCACTAGAATGCACAAATATGTTCCAGCTCTTCATTACCCAAGTGAAGAAATGCCTGTAGAATTGAGTGATCAATCCTGCAAGTGGGAGCACTGAGGAAAATTTTGACATTTGGGTCAGTGGGGTGAAATGACCAAGCCAAAGCCCCTTCCTTTCAAATACAAGGCTGGTGGCAGGACCTTATCTCTAGTGGTTGCAAAGGAAAAGACTTAAACATTGTACGTTTTCTATACTTTGAGGCAGCACAAATGCGTAGAAAACTAAAATGTTAGTGGAAGCTCTAAAGCTGTTGGAGAGGCAGCAAAAAGTCACAGTACTGGCATGCCTGGGCTGGCTAGCACAAAAGATAAACAGATACATAGATCAATATATATCAAATGAAGGAATAGCAACTGGGAGTGGAGGAGAATCACAACAAGGAATGTGGTCAGCAGAGTTAAAGGTGCTCTAAAGGACTTGAGAAATAAAAAAACGTATTAAATGATTCCAGCCTGTCAGGAGTTCAGGGTTGAACGCTCCAATAGTGCTACAGGGAAGCTCAAGAAATACGGAATGTATTCTATATTTGCTGAAAAGCCAGATGACACAGTCATTGTGTGACCTATTCTTCCATTCCCACAGTAAACAGAGATTAAACAGCTGATTCTAAAGGTTGGCATTTAAAAATCAGGAGATGACTTTTGATTTCTAAGGCTGCAGCTGGGGGCATCTGTACATTGCCGTGAGAGTGACTTTCTTCCAGCCCCAGAAGGTGTTGTGCACCAGGCAGGAGATTGCAGGACAGCCAGCCAAAATTTCCAGGCAAAATAATGGGAAACCAGCAGTAGCTCTTCTAAAATCTGGATTCAAAGGACATTTTTGTGCATGTGGAAGACCTTTGAAGTCAAAGTTGTCCATTTTCTGAAGATGTGGTTCTGTGTGAGGGCTGTAGGACTTGAAGTAAGGACTAGTTGAGGGAAAATCAGCTGTTTGGCAGATGTCACATTAATGGTTTAACTCCTTCCTTCCTCTCCAGCCATTAAACGCAACCTCCAGTTCCTGCCAGCACTGGTTCCCACCAAATGTGCAGAAGCCTTTTTTCCTAATGGAGAACAGTTCCACAGCACTCGAGGCTGGGGTTTTCCCTACTCCTTTACACGTGTCTTCCCCTGAAGCTGGCAGCTTCTCTTTCCTGGCTGAAGGACGAGGCAGAGGAGATGTGGCAGTGTTGTATTTCAAAGGAATCAGTGTGGTGGAGTCATGTTCTAACACTACAAAACACAATTACCTCCTTATTATTGCTGCACCACAACAAATGACTTTAATTGGTCTCAGCCTGTCATGGTAAGATGTTGAGAGTTTGTTACTTAACTTTTAAATTTATGTTGTTTTCCTGCTATCCCTCTTTCTGCAGGGAAAAAAGGTCGGTAAGGCACATACCTTATTACTGCCTTCTTCATCCTAGTCCTACTTTGGCAGTGCTGGAGGTTTGTTGCCCAAATTAATCCAGGTTTCTCCCGTAAGGGAAGCACTTCCTCTCTGCTTCCCACTGCTAACTTTGTGACTTCCCTGGAGAGCTGCTGGTGGCTGGAGCTGGCAGTCAGTGCTGGCAGCACACTGCTCTCGTTAAAAAGGCCAGATTGCAGCTTAATCAAACATCTTTCCAAACTGCATCAGGGAAATCCAAAGGCTCTGCTTTGGAGAATTGAAATGAGGAACGTGCTCTTGAACTGCTGACATTGTGCTGTTACCAAAGCCAAAGCAGATCTTTAATGTGTTAAAAGCAGGAGGCACTGGTTTCTCTTTTTGGAACAAAAAGAGGAAATTCCTTCATGTAACAGGATATGTTAAAGAAATGCTATAGCTGAGGGTGTCTGTTATTGTCACTTTCCTTTACTTCCTCAAAAATTATGAATTAGAAATGTGTGTGTGTGTATTTCACATCTGGCCTCTCTCTCTGCCTTAGGCAGAGCTGTCTCTTATTTTTTCTTTTTGGTTTGGTTCAGCAAAAACTTAACTGTTTCCAATTGTTTTTTCCGTTCATTAGTTGTTCCATAGAGCCCCTCAATGACTCGGATATTTAATTCCAGTTATGGTATAGTTTTATCTCAGCGTGTGTAAAGCCTTTGTTGCTGTGATACGATCACCCTGATGAGATTATGGAGCATATTGGCTGCTGAAAGGATGGATAATGTGAGTTGTAGGTGATCCTTCTGTTGTGGCTTTGGCTTCTCTTTCTTGTGGTGCTGTGGTTAATTTGTTAAGATAAGAAATAAAGGATATGAAACTGGCAGCAATTTGGCTTGACACAAGTGAGATTTTTAATTATAACTTCCTAATGCAGCCTTTCCTTTTATGGGACTTCTACTGAATAAAAATGCTTTGGATTTGACTTTGCAGCTCTGTTAAGAAGCAGGAACTCCTGTGTTACACAGTTGCATATTGAAGCAGTGAGTGTCTGGTTCCAGCTCTCCCTGTGGTATTTCATGGACTCTCAGATGCAGGAGGATTTAATCCCACATCTGCCAGGAAGCAGCTTTGTGGAGCAGGGCTTAGACAGGGGGTGGTTTGCATCCGTCAGTTCATCTTCAGCTGCTGAAGTCTTGCTAACCGAATTATGGATCCCAAACATCCCAAAAAGGAGGGATCTGCCCCTCTGCCTCTTGCTGCTCTGTATTCAGGAGTGAAAGTTGTTCCAAGATCAAACAGTTCCTGGCCAAAACTTCCCACATAATACTTCAAGAGGAAAAAAACCCCATAGTGACTCAGGGATGAGATCAGAAGAGAGCAGGTGTCCTGGGGAGACGAGGCAGTGAACTGCACAGATGAGGATCTCCAACCAGCCGAGCTTGGCTGCTGTAGATGGGTAAAATTATCCTTGTCGTTATTTTCCTGGAAGTCTTTAATTTTTT
>VWZT01008180.1:11313-44501 GCA_013397055.1 Pachycephala philippinensis
ATATCCAAGTGAATCATCATGGCTCTTCTCCTGAGCCACAGAGCAAAGGGTTAACTGGCTCTGCCTCACTCAGAGCAAGAGCTGGATGGAGCCAGGGCTTCTGCTGGGACTAAGCCATTTCCTACCATGCTTTAGCTCTTCTGGCATCGTGTTCAGCTTGTGCACCAGGGGTTTTACATGTGTGCAGTGCAGATGTTAGCGAGGATACAGTGGTCCCCTAATTAAACAACGCTGGGCTTAAGCTGTCTTCCATATCAGAAACTCGGCAGCACGGCTGAGAAGAGGCAATGATATATAAAATGTGACTTACCATGCTGAGGGACATCTGCTCCTCCTTCGCGAGGATTCAGCTCCCTGTGGTGATGAAGGCATGATGTGAGCTCGTGTTGATGCTGTAGGAACTCGCTGCATCCTCGAGTCAAGGCGAGGACGGTCGGCTCGAGTCGCTTTTTGCCACTAACAGGAAGCGGCAACGTTCGTATTTTTTTAAAAAGCTTTCCTGTGTTAAATAGGAAGCTGAAGTGACTTTATTTGTTGAGCTTCACAGCAAGTGAGTGCTGTGAGAATACAGTAAGACAAAGAGCCCCAGGCCTTTGCATATGTTTCTGCTGTGCCGTTGTCTCTAAGAAAGAGCATGACTCAGTTACGCTGGCTCGAAATATTCCGAAGTAGATTATTTCTCTTGCAGCAGAAGGGCTTGGCACTGCTCTCTGTTGGAGATGCCCTTTTTTCCTAGGCAACAAACTGACAGCAAATTGTTTAGACTTCCCCATGGCTGTTCTATTCCTTGCCACAATGTCCCCTGAAACAGGACAGGCACTAAGACATTTTGGGCTGCAGAGATCAGTCCTGCGATGCTCCTGTTGGCACGGTGCTGAACTGACAATCAGGCAGCAAAGGCAGTGATTTCCCTGTCTGTCTCTCTCACCTCTGAGATGTGTGGCCAAGTGCCAGACCAGCTGTGCTTTCCAGGCAGCTTCCAGCTTTTTTTCTCCCGGGTAGGTGAGCCTGGCCTTGAAGAGACAAGCACATGTGTGTTCATGCCTCAGTGCTTGGAAGGAGCAGTTTCTCATCAGCCTCCTTGGAGGAGGGAGGGAAGATTAATCCTCTGGAGGTGAAGCTACATGGCATGTGAGCCCTTGGAAAGGAAAATGCCATCATTGGTGCTGGGACAACTCCAGTACATGACTAAAACCTTGGCTTTGGGACTGAAGATGCCTGCACAGCTTGTGTTGGGGAAGGGTAGGCATCTAGCTTGTTTCCATGTTTTCTCATGGATTTGCACCTTCTGTAGTGAGTGTTCCATGTGGTTCAGCTGATGAGGGCTTTCCAGGAGAGAGGAGTGCTTCTGGAGCGCTCTCCTTCTCCTTCTTGTCCATCCTCACCACAGCCTCAGGGAGCAACGTCACTGAGAGAGCTGGAAACCTCAGCCAGCACAGGGATCCTGCACTGGGACAGCTCTTGGATGTGAGCTCAGGAGATCCAGGAGCACCAAGAGAACCTTGGAGCTGCTGGGATCTGCTTTCTCCCATGGGCTCATGCTCAGTGCTGTGGCATGCCTGGCTATGTTTGTGTTAAACTGAAAGCTTGGGCTCTGTGACTGGGTTTGGGAATTACAGATACAGTGAGGATGGAGGGTGTAAGAAACGGAGGGGTTTGGCTGTGAGGAATGCAAAGCCCCCACCCAAAAATGGCTCCAATTGAATGGTAGAATGGTAAAATCATAGAATGCTTTGGATTGGAAGGAACAGACACATCCCACTAGAACAGGTTGCTCCAAGCCCCATCCAGTCTTGAACACTTGAACACACTGGTAACTGGAGCTGCCCAGACCATGTGCCGTGGACAATTTGGCCTTTCCCCAATGCAGGAGGTGATGCCTTCCTTCCTCTTCCTTCTTGCTGCTCTGTGTGGTGAATCAGGGACCTTGCAAGGCCACATGAATGAAGGTGTGTCCTGTCTCCACAGCTGTGTGTCCTTGGCATTTCTTTTTTTGCCTGTCAAGAGAATGTTACTCACACATGGAGCTCAGTGGAGCAACTTGCATCTTACACTGACTCCACACGTGATGTGTGAACAGTATGAATGACAGAATAAGGATATTTTTGCTGATTTAAGTCACTTCTGCCTTCACATGTTCTGCTGTGTTCTGCCATCACAGGTGTACTTGCTAAAATAGCTATATCTGGGCAGGGTGGCAACTGGCATCCAAACCATCCTCAACCACTGAGGAGGAAGCCCTGGTCAGTCCAGTAAAGGCTTTGGAGTCTGTCAGTGAGCCAGTCAGGGAATCTCAGCCTGTTTCAGTGCAAGGCCATAAAAAGCGTGTGCTATCTGGAAAGCAGAACATCTGGCAAACAGGCTAATGAGAGCCAGACTGGGGGAGCTCGGAGGCAAATGGAAGAGCTACCCTGTAGAGTTGGTTTGTAACTCTTTTAATTTGTAGGAGGTTACTAGTTTGTTGGAATTTTTGAAAAAATATTATTTATTTAAAGAAGTGCAGACAAAAAGCTATGGAATTCCAGAGTGACTTCAGTTTGATATACAATAGCTGGCTGGGAAGGATGATTTATCCCAGGCTCCCGTGGATGTTTTCTGTCCCTTATTCCCCTCTCAGCTCTGCCCTGGAGATCCCCCCTGGCTGCATGAGCTCCTCTGAATGAGAGGAGTTTGTTTGCTCTCAGCCCACGGAGAGTTTTTCCTTCCCCTAAGCAGGGAATTTGTTTTGCAGAGGGAGAGGTTTGGGCTCTGGAAAGTTTATGCTCCTTCTCTTTCTTCCTTGTTTTTTTGTTTTTTATTGTAATGATGACATATGGAAACTATTTACACAGGAGCATGCTCCGCTGCACTGAATGGAAATGCTGGAGTCCCGGCAGTCTCGTTCCGGATGCCTTGTGTAAGCAGCCAGCTGGTTTTGCTTTTCCTTTTTTTTTCCTCCCCCCCTTTTCTTTTTTTCCCTCCCTCCCTCCCTCTCTGTCTTTTCAGGGAACGACTGGGATAAGTTACACGAGTGTAAGGAAGGAAGCTTTGCCATCTGTGACCAGCTCAGGTCGCTTCCTTTGTCGTGCCCCTTGCGCTGTGAACTTCACGAAATATCTGTTTTCTTTTTGTGCTGGAGATTCCTTGCTGTGCCTACTCAGCACTTTGACTCCTTTCCCGTTAGCTGATCGTGCTTGCTGGTGAGCAAGTTGTGCTAAATGCCAAAATACGAGAGCGCAGCACACGAATCCCCGCTTCGCCACCACGCTTGTGCCTGGCAGCTCTTCGTCCCGCAGCCAAAGCTTCCGAAATCTCACCCTCGGAAACACCCAGGGAAAGGATCTCACTGAGGTCTGAGCCACCTTGCTCAGAGGGAGGGGAGGAACCGTTCCGTTCTGCAGCCAGCAGAGCAGTCTTTGTGCGGAGCTTTCCCCTGAGGAAGCTGCGAAATCGAGGATCAGCTTTGGAAGGGAGGAAGGAGAGAGGGAGGGAGGAACCTCAGCTGTGCCCGGCTGCGAGCACCGGCGGCTGCCATGCAGTGGAGAGAGCTGCCTGCCATCTACTTCGAGGATTCCGGGAGCCCCGTGGAGAGATCCTCCTATCTCATTGAGCTCCATACTGATGGTAAACGCCGTCGGGGATGTTGTGCAGCACGAGCGGAGCCGAGCTTGCATTAGTCTGTGTCATTGTTATCATGGGAGCAGCTGAGGAAATTAGCTCGCTGGAGGGCTGCCAAGCACACAGTCAGAGGGCTGCTCTTCAAATTTATTATTATTTTTATTATTGTTTATGACCCAGATGATGCTGTTGCCTCAGGGATGCTAGATCAACCTTCTGGTACCTGATGGGGAAGGAGCTGATCCACAAAATGCAGCTCCCCTCCGGAACACTTCAGTGCATTTTCTGTTGTCTGTGCCTGGTTTAGACAGCAGGAAAGCATCTTGATTTCTAGAGCTGTTCCTTGGTTCTGATTTGCATCTCTGAGTGCTGTTTTGTATTTGCAACCTTAGTCTCAGAGCTGGGACAACTCTTCTATTTCCAGCTTCTGTGGGAAGCACGGAGCGGGGTCCTGGTCCTGGGTTTTTGTTGGGGTGTGTCTTTTCCTAGCATCGATCCCTTCCAGAGGGGTTAACTTTTGCAAAAGAGCTGCATCAGGGTTAAAGGTGATTTTGGCATCTTTTGGCAGGGTCCAGTGTGTTGGTGTTTAGGTTAATGCTACAAACCTTTGCTGTTTTGGACACAGTGTGTTTTGATGCTCTTAAATTTTCTATATTCTGTAACGTAAAGTCCAGGTTCTGATGAAGGTGTGCTCTTCCTGTGACTGTTAAGCATTGAATGTGAAAAGGTTCTGCTCTCAGGCTGCAGTTTGAGAGAGTCTGTCTTTTTGAGACACGTCCCCAGCAAAAGCTTTGTCAATAATAACATTTAAGAACTTTTTAGAGCTCGCAATGTAACGCTTCTGATTTTTGCATATGGCTGTCATCTCTGAGTTTTAAAGCAGACAAACCAGAAGGCTGCCATTCCAGCTCCATGGATAAATAAAAACTCCATCATTCAGTTTTTTTCAAGAGCTTTGCTAAATCGAGGGGTGTGGGGGAGGAACCGGCCTCATTCAAACATTTGTCCAGATTTTGAGTGGTATTTTAAGGGTGTGGGGGAAGCAAGGAAGAGAAACAGACTTCGTGCTGCAGAATGCTCAGCAACCTGAGCGTGCAATCTGGAAGGTCTTCACAAACCCCAGAGAAATGTTATCTTAATTTGATTTGGGGGTGGAAGAGGCAGCTGTGGCTGTGCACTGGTGAAGGGGTTCTGATTTCTTCCCACTCCCTGCCTCTGCCAGGAGCACATGGTGCCATTTCTCTTGGCGGGTGCAGAGTTTTTGGCATGGACTCTCTCTCCACTCCAGAGGGTGTTCTGGAGAGACTGAATCAGTAATTCATGGAGGATTATTTTGTCACAGCAAATCTGCAGCAGGCTGTCATGAGAGGGGAAAAGAGCCTCGTGGTGATTTTTGCCCACTCTCAGATAACAACTTCTTACACAGAGAGAACAAGCTGCCATACCACAGCTCCTGTGCTCATAAAAAAGGGGGAAATCAGCACTTCTGTGCTGACAAGCTCGATTTTACATGTACCCACTTCGGGAACACGAGGCACTGGAGGAGGGAAGTCTCTTCTGAGAGCAGGAACAGCCATGTGGTGTGGGAAATGTTTGAAACTCTGGAGAACTGAGAGTGTGGCTAGCTCCACCACATGCCCTAAGCAGGTCTCACTGCTGTGGGGTCTCTGCTCAGTATTCTTTGTCAAAGGTAAAATAAAACCCCCAGTCGCAGAAGAGGAAACCAAGTGACATTCCCTTTTTGTGCTGTAATTGTCTTCTTGCTTAGTTTTCATCTGTCTTAGTAGCACTGAGGCTGCAGAATGCAAAAATGGCAATTATTTTGGAGTTTATATACATGCCCTGTATCACTCTGCCATAGGAAGGGCACTCTGTGTGCATAGCTCTGTTTGGGAGTTGCTTTTTGCAATTGAATTGTTTTGGGTTTTTTTGAAACAAAATCTGGTTCAAATGTTCAGTATGGCATTGTTCTACAGTTCTTTGCTGGTGAGAAGGACAGGCGCTCAGAAATTTCAGAATTAATCTGTGGAGTGTGAACAGAAAATTCATCTTGCAGTTTGTTTGCATCAGAGGGGTGTTGGTACTTCTCAACACCTCGGAGTGTTGTGAGGATGTGTTGTTTAATGGCTCTGAAGTGCTGTGAGAAATGGGGCTTTCTGCTGAAAGTACTGACAGCTTCTGTCCTCACCCTGTGCCCCTTGGCAGGGGCAGGGCCCCTCCTTGCACGGCCTCTGCTCCAAGGACGTTTGCAAAAGCCTCTTGCTCCTTCTGCAACCCTCTCTTCTTCGGCGGGCTGGACCTCCTCGGGGGCTGCTGGCTGTTCCTGCCTGGTTGTAGTTTGTGATGCTGATAGCGAGCTTCAGGCATGACAGCACACACCTCCCGAGGCAGGAGACCTGCCTGCTGGGTTGGATAGGAAGCTGTCTCTTTGGATGATCTTCCGGGAGTGTTCCCGTGTGGAAGCGCTGGGGTTGAGTGTCTCTTTAAAGCTCCTGCCTGCGAAGAGTCAATTTGTCAGTGTACAAGCTGCCACTTTCCTGGCTACTCTGCCACCTCCTGATGCCTGTCTGTGATCCCAGAGCCTCCTGCTCCATCCCAGTTTCCCTAATTGTCAATCCCTGTTTCTCTGATGCAGATGGAGGCAGCTACAATGTTGTCAACGATGGCTCCAGCCCCGCGGCCGGGGAGTGCTGCGCCCAGCAGAGCTCTGCCCGGCACAACTGGGAGATGAACTACCAAGAGGCAGCCATCTACCTCCAGGTGAGCCCTGCCGGATCGTGGGGAGAATGGTCTGCAGGAACTACGGTGCTTCTTGGTTGTGGGAAACAAACAGCTTCTGTTTTGAGCCTGAAAATTCGGTGCTTTGCCAAGGATCCTGCTTCAGGAGTGGGGTGATGCTGGAGGCACCTCCAGATGGGCTCTGGAAGTCATTTGGAGCAACTGACCAACAAAATCCCCACCCTCTCCCCTCTCTCCCAGTGTCAGGGACTGTAGTGGTTGGGGGATTCAGCACATGTTCAGTTCTGCCACCTTGGCACGGAGATTTTTGCAGCTGGTCATGGATGGTCATTTCATCTCTACAGTGGCTGCAGGGGGAATGGTCAGTGCCCCTGGGGTCATCTCCTGTTCTGGAAGTGCTGGTCCCAATCCTGCCTTGGCCACGGGGTGGGTGGGAGGCCCAGTTAGTGTCAGTCAGGTCCTGCAGGTCGTGTGAGGTACAAGAGAAGGCAGAGGTCTTGATTTCTACAGGGAGAAAGGATGCTGGGATTAGGATCAGCCCAGGAGCAAAATTTATAATGTTTAAAACAACAATCAATCAAACCCCACCCATGCTCCAGTTACCAGAAACACCATCCTTACTGCAGCAAAGGGTTTGTGTTTTTAGGGTTGCTGTACATCTGGTGTGAGGAATTAGCCACCAAAACTGAGCTTCTCCCAGAGCTGTCCAGTCTGAAATGGTTGCTGGTTCCATTACTGTCTGTCCTTCCTTCTCTTTGTTCCCTTTCAAAGCTCTCAGGTGCTTTGGACCCAGTTTGGGGTTTTTTTTGTTTAAGCCACTGCAAGGTGACAGAAACCATTTGTTCCTCCCTGCTCTGACCCCACAGGACTGAGAAATCTCACTTTTCAGATACTTTAAAACAGTGTAGGCTGGACCTTGGCAGCACTTGAGCTCCGTGGTGTGCTGGAGCAGCCCTGGCAATGGCAAGGTGGCTGCAGCCTCCCTCCCAGCCTTTTGTTTAAACTCCTGATTATTGGAGCAGCTCTGCAAAGGGTCATTGAGCTGCTGCAGCTCTGATGGTAATGGGCACAGCAGGCCTGGCCCTTCGGATGGGGATGCTGCTGCTGCTGCCCTGACCAATGGCCACGATGGCACTGTCCTTGAAATGAGGTAGAATCACTTAAAGAGTGTCCTGTGAGCAGCAGCTGCAGGCAAGTGTCGGCTCTGGATGAGAGGGCTTTGCTGTCCAGCCACGTTTGGAATTGCTGGGCTCCCCAGAGGCAGGATTTAGGCTGTTTGTCATTCTGGAAGTGTGTCCTGCCAGGCGTGGATGGGAATGACCCTGCTGAGCTCAGCCCAGGCTCTTTGCAGGGCTGGCTCTGCCCCGCTCCAGCCTGGCTCTCTGACCCAGCAGTGTTTGTTCTGAAACTCAGTGAGAGCTGGAGCAAAGGAGAAATATTGGAAACCCTCTCCTGAGCAAGTCTGGAGAATGCTTCACTTCCTAAAGGAGAGTGCCCTGACCTTGTTATCCATTTGCAATCACAGTTATTCTGCTTTGATAGTAATAGCTTGGCTGTCCTTACAGTAATTGCCTGCCTGGAAAGATGTTAATTTAAATAAAACCTCACCACTTCTTGTGCATCCGTGTGGCCCTGCTGGGGAAAAGTGATCCCTTATGGCAGTTCCCAAGAGGCAGCAAGTTTCCTGTGAGTGGCAAAAGCTCCCTTGCCAAAACTGTTGACTCAAGAAAGAGAAGAAGCTCTTGGGTGGTTCTGCATGAAAACCCTCTAAAATCTCCCCAAACTAAGTTTCATCCGAGGGGTAAAAATAGGCACGATGTAGCTGTTTGAAAATCAGTTGTAGGCAAAGTGTTAAGATGGAGTATCTGACCTTTTAATGTTAATTAAGCTTTCTAGTTAAGAGGGAATGACAAATCAGCAGAGAGACTTGTTAATTTTTCATGGAGTCTGTCTTATGTTCCTGAAGCAGAGAACACTGTGTGTGCTCCAATGTTTTCTCCCAGACATTTTGCAAGGCCAAGATAAGGAGGAACAACTGTCAGCCAGGTGCCCTGGAGCTTATCTGGGTGTTTTCGTGTTCTGTCCTGGAGAAGTTTAACCAAATAAGTCTGTAAACATGTGGATGTAGTTGCAAGTAAATGAAGTGCTGTGTTTATGTTGGGATGTTGGCTGAAGTTTCTTTGCATGCCTTTATAAACTCTCACAGCTCTCTGCCTCATTGTGAAGAGGCTCAGGGGTTTCTGAAGCAAGAGTTTATGCATATTAGAAAGTTCCATTACTGAAATGTGCTTATGAACAGAAAGGGATGTCCCGTGTGTGTAGAGTCCATTCCTCAATAAACACATCAACAACGGGCTGTAAATGGGAATAGTCTGGTGGGAATTGTATCTAATCCCTATAAAAATCTGCATTCTTCGCTCTTTTATAGTACTAAGAGTCACTAATGCTGTTCTCTTCTTTATTCCTGCTGCCCTAGGAAGGAGAAAATAATGACAAGTTCTTCACTCACCCCAAAAATGCCAAAGCACTTGCTGCCTACCTCTTTGCACACAACCACCTTTTCTACCTGATGGAGCTGAGCACGGCCCTGCTGCTCCTGCTGCTGTCCCTCTGCGAGGCTCCAGCAGTCCCTATGCTCCGTCTGGGCATCTTTGTGAGTACCTGGGGGCTCCGTGAGGAACTCTGCTTGCTGTGCAGTGTGGGTAAGAGGAAAACCATGGCCAAACAGAGAGGAAGGAGGAGGCAGCAAGAGGAAAAAACCCACCTGGCTTGTTCTGTAAATGGCTGACAGCAGATAGGCCAGACAGCAAGACTTCCTTTTTGCATCTGATCTAGGCAGACCACAATGAAAGTGACACTCATTTCGTGTTATCAATTTGTGCAGTTCTTCATTTTGTAACAGAAATGGGTGGTTTTTTTTCCTTTTTTGTGAGATAACTCAGCAATCTGTGTGCTTTGATGGGGTGGTTTCAAAGTTGTTGTCAGGGCCGGTGCCATTACCCCAGTACCACCACTGGTTCCTAGAACACAGATCAGGACCCTCCCTTGGTTTGTCTGATTCAAGAGAAGACCCTTCTCTGTGTAAAATCTCTCTGCCCAGCAGCTCTCCCTCCTGTGTTTCACTAAAAAAAAAATTACAGTCTCCATCTTTTTTCAAAGAGTTTCTGCTCAAATTGTTGGTGTCTTGGCTTTTTGTTTCAAATGCATCAGTAAGTTTTTTTATGTGTTGCTCAAGCCCAGAAGGGACACGGATTTCCAGAAATTCTGGCCTGGTGCTGCTTAGAGGGAAATTGCACAGGCTTTAATAAAAGCACAAAACAGTAAATTCTGAAATTTTGAAAAACAGTGCTATGTTAGCTGTAAAAGAGTGGCTTTGGGTTTTCCTGCATGTTACAGGGCAGTGCTTAGACTGTTGCCAAACCCACCTGCTCCTTGACAAAGGAGGGGCAGAAGTGTGGCCTCTGCTGTGCTGCTGTTCTCACCAAAGCTGTCTTGTGGCAGGTCCACGCAACCCTGGAGCTGTTTGCGTTAATTGTGGTCGTCTTTGAACTCTCGATGAAGATGAGGTGGCTGGGCTTCCAAACCTTTATCAGGCACAAAAGGACTATGGTCAAGGTGAGCTGTCTGCTTCATTGTCAGGGTTTCTCCTTCAGCACCCCCAAAGAGGCACTTCAGACACTGGCCTGCACTGCGGCAGGGGTGGTGGAGTTGTCGTATCCCAGCCGCCAGGTGATTCATGCGAGACCCCTGAACCCTCAGGGACACCTCCCGTCCTTCAGATGTGCACACAAACAGGTGGTCAGGCAGAGCTGTGCCTTTCCCCGAGCAGCCTGCAGCTGTGCCCCCTCTCTTGCAGACGTGTGTGCTGTTGGTGCAGTTCATCGAGGCCATCGTGGTGCTGGTGCGCCAGACCTCGCACGTGCGCATCACCCGCGCCCTGCGCTGCATCTTCCTCGTGGACTGCCGCTACTGCGGGGCTGTCAGAAGGTGATGCTGGACTGCCTGGGGCTTCTGCTGTGTTCCTGGGGCTGGGCTGGAGGGAAAGCACTGGGATCCTGCAGGCATCCGGGGAAAATCAGTGTTTTTCACTGGTGTTTATGCTGGAGATGGTTCCGTAGTGACCTAAGTGTGGATGTGCTGATGGTGCACAGGGCTTGGGTGTATAAAGCACCTCAGAGAGACCAGCACAGGGGTGTGGCTGCTTTGGCTCTGCTCCTTGGCTTGCTGGAAACTGCACAAGGAATCAGGGCTGGTCTTCAGTCTGCAGAAGGAGAGCTGAGAGCATGACATCAGTGTTGTTTGCAGTACCTGAGAGCTGACTGCAAAGGACAGATGGGTAGCTTGGAAACTATCTTAATTTAGCAAGCTTTCTACTTTTAATCCTTGGAGGGAGTGGGAAGAAAGCCCTCAAGTGTGGGGTGGTGGTGGTGGGTTTTTTTCTTTCCCCTGACAACCTGGAGGAGTAAACGTGCAAATTTTAGTTTATTAGTGTTTTCTTATTTTTCAGAAATCTGCGACAGATCTTCCAGTCCCTCCCACCATTTATTGACATCCTTCTCCTCCTGCTTTTCTTCATGGTGATTTTTGCTATTCTGGGTGAGTTGTATTTATGGGAGGAGAAGTAATGCTCTTAACCAGTGATTGTCCAAAAGCAACATGAACAGCCTGGATGAATATAAACTGATCACATTCAAAGTGTTGCCAGGATCTTCCATTTATCCCATTTCATCTGCAGTCATCTGGAAGGCAGAGTTAGATCATCCAAAAAATCTGAAAGCTGGGTATTTGATTTTGAGACAAAAGTCCTTCTGACCTCTTCCAAAGCACAGTCAGTGGCCTGTGTTTCCAAACTCTGCTACCACCCACTGTTCCTCAATCTTGGCAGTTTCATCCACATCCCCACAAATGCACGTGTCTGTAGTGTACCTGCTGCAGTCCAAACCATGCCCGGAAAGTTTATTTTCCAAAAGGATCAGTGAAATGCCAATGACATCTATTGGCAAATCTCTGTGGAGAACGTCTTCCAGATACTGCCATTTTCAGGGTGTCAGAGGGGATTTACTGTTGGTGGGACCTTCCCTTTGGGAACTGCTCCACTCTCGACATTGAACTGACTTTTGTTTTGTTTGTTCTTTCTCCTTTCTCTGCTGCCTCTTCAGGTTTTTACTTGTTTTCTCCTAACCACTCGGATCCAGTGAGTATCTCGATTCTTTCATTAAGAACCCAACATTACAGTGCAGACACAGTTTATTCCATGTGAGACCAAGTGCTGGCTGGTCCAAGGCTGCCCGGCAAGTGTCCCCCTGCTTTACCCTCTGCTGGGAAGGAAGGCGATGCAGGGAACTTCCTCCAAGACAGGATGTCCCAGAGGGAACATTCTCAGAGTTGTTCCTTGTTCTTCATGCCTTCATTCAGCCAAAAGAGCCACCTGCCACTGTCCCCAGGGAGGGAGGTGTCTGGGGGAAAGCCTGGCCACTTCCACTGCTGTGGTCACAGTCCAGCAGCCACTGGTTCCTGCTGCTGCCCAGGCTGTGGCTGGCTGGGAGAAACTACTTTTAAAAATGTGCTTTGGGTTTAACCCTTCTCACACCATTTCTCAGGGACCAGTGCTGAAGTACTTTTCCCGAGGGAAGGCATCAGGGAATTCTGGGAGTGCCTGTATCCAAAGGGGTGGGGGGACTGGTTGTTTTTTTGAACAAAATGTCCCTATGAAATCCTGCTTGCAGTTTGCCATGGGAATTTTTTCTTTCAGTACTTCAATACCTTAGAGAACAGCCTGGTGAATCTCTTCGTGCTTTTGACCACTTCAAAGTAAGTTCATGTTCTTCTAACTTAGTCTTTCCCTTTGTCCCAAAGGAGTCTGGCAGAGCCAAGAGTTTATCTGCAGAAATGCTCTGTCTCCAAATGTGTGACCCCTTTCCTCTGCCTGAGAGAGATGTGCAGGGTCAGCCTGCACGGGAAGAACTGGTATTTCGTTTTGCTTTAGGACACTGTGGCCTCAGCTGCAGAGTTATCTCTAAGGACTCAGACCTCTTCATCACTGTGAGGGCAATAAGGGTGAAACAGCTTTGTTAGGCCTTGGTCCAAGAAGGGAAAGTTTGTGTTTGTACTCCTTTGTCAGCCAGCAGCTCACTGCTGAAAGGTAACTTCCTATTCCTGTGCTGCAGTTCACCTGTCAGCTAGGAAATTGGGATAACAGCAGTGGGTAAATATTGATCTGCTGTCAGGGAGAGCCCTGAGGATTAGGAAATTAGCAAAGGATGGAATAAATCTGAGGCTGTAACACTTACACCGAGGCTGTACTGCTGCTGCTAAGTATCAAAGCACAGCCCTTAACCACATCACAAATCCCGTTTGGTGTTTGGGATGTGCAAGGAATGTGCTTGCCGTGTTTATTCTTTTTCATGAGTTTTGTACAGATGTGCAGATCTTTAGATGTGAGTTTCTACACACCCCCGTGCCCTGTGCCTCTTGCCTGTGCGGGGGGATGTGTAACATGAGTTCCTTGGTGCTCACTCTGGTGTCCTTTGGGATGCAGTTTCCCTGACGTGATGATGCCGTCCTATGCCCGGAACCCCTGGTCCTGTGTCTTCTTCATCGTGTATCTCTCCATTGAGCTCTACTTCATCATGAACTTGGTGAGTCCCCAGGGGAGCACTTGACTTCCCTCTGCCTGGTTTTGGAGCTCATTGGTCAGCAGAGTCTTCCCCATTCCCAGAACTGCTCTGCAATCATCTCAGACCCTTTGGCAGAATCCTTCTAGAAATGGCAGCTTGGCTACAGATAGAACTCCTTTAATGTCTAACCATGAGGAATTGAACTAAATCACAGAAAACCAAATTATAGGAGCATCTTTCAACTTCTCTCACATTAATATCGTGCTTGGAGTGACATACTCGGTTGCATGAAATTTATTGTCCTTCTCTGTCTTAATTATTTATCATAAAATGGCATTTTATGATCTGGACTTGCCCCAAATACTTTGTAAATCAGTTTGAAGGGGATGGAATTACTCGGTGTGGCAGGACTGCAGTGCTGATCACTGCAGAGTGAGAGCACGGCTGTTCAGGGGAGCTGTGAGTGGTGGGAAAGGGCTTGCCAAAGGAGTTGAGGAATTCTGCAGCCCCAGGTGAGGGATTTGATGCTTGTGGTTGGATTTCAGTGCTTGTGTCCCAGATGGAGGGTTAGCTTTGATATGTGATAGCCAAAGCTCCCAGGAAGGGTGAATCCAGAGAGCAGCCCTCAAACCCTGCTTTCCAGGAACACATCAGGGCATTTTAATAAATCTGATGTGGTTTTCTCTTGGCATTTGTGTGCTTTAGCCTTAGCTCTTAAAACCCACTAGCAAGTGTTGAGAGGCCAGACCTGGACCCCCTCCAAGAAGTGGATCAGTGCTGTGAGCTTGGGGATGCCTTTGTGGGGTCCCTCATGCCAGCGGGACCTCGCCAACTCCATCCTGCCTCCATTGGCGTTCCTGCTGCAGGCAGTGCCTCTCCTTGCTTCCCTGAAGCCCTGCAGAGTATAAGGGTCAAAACACCACTTTTTCTCCTGTCTTCTCAGCTTCTGGCTGTTGTGTTTGACACTTTCAATGACATTGAGAAGAGGAAGTTCAAGTCTCTGCTGCTGCACAAGCGCACGGCCATCCAGCACGCATACCGGCTGCTGGTCACCAAACAGGTACAGCTGCCTCAGCAGCACCCTGGGCTGGGCTGCTCAAACAGCACCTCCAAAATAAGGGGATTTATCTCTCTTGATTGTGGCCAGGCTCACCACAGGCTGGTGGTTTTTTCATTCGTGTAACTTGCTCACCTCTGTTTCTGGGGAAAAAGCAGAGTACTCTGAGTTTCAGCCCTGCCTGAGGTTATGGCTTGATAAAATGAGGGAAATTTGTTCTGGAGTGCATGTGATCATTGATTTCTCTCTGATTCAGTCTGGGTCACTTGAGGATTTGTTTGGCGTACCAAGTACCGCTACTGAGAGGAGGGATGGGTCATACAATTGAAGATAAAATCCATTTTCTAGATCCTGCACCAGTGAACAGTGCAGAAACAGAAGAAATTCACCTACAAATAACTTTACAGGGACAAGCACTTGGGGGAGAAGGGTGATTTCTTGCTTAACTTGTTGGAGCAGCAAGAGAAATAAGACCCAAAAATAACTAACCCACTTCTAGTAGATTAGTTCATGTTTAGTGCACATAGCTGATGGTCTTTAAAAAGTGCCATGGTGGGATCTGTTAGGCTGCCTGCTGATTTCCCAAGAAGAGGGGTTGGACTCTGCTTGGGGTGTCTGGTTGGACAATTTTCAGGTGATGGGGCAACAGGGAACAGTTCTGCATTTGCTGGAGGGACCGAGGGCCAGGAGGGGTTTCTGATCTCTGTGCCCTGGGATTAGCTTGGTATGTTAAAGTAATAGCTCAGGGTGCTTAGGGGCTCAGTTATAATGTATGAAATCCTGCTTAAAACAAATCCAGAGTGAGAATTAAAAGCCTCTGTGTATTCCTGCCTGATGCTGCTGCTTCTGAGAGCATTCCTTTGTTGCCAGAGGCCATCTGGAATTTCCTTCAAGCACTTCGAAGGGCTGCTGCGGTTCTACAAGCCTCGGATGTGTGCCAGGGAGAGATATCTCACCTTCAAAGCACTGAACCAGAGCAATACCCCTTTAGTCAGGTAGGATGGTCATAGTGCTGCACCCAGAGCAGGGAGGTTGCTGCACTCCCTGCAGCTGGGCTGTGCTTTGGGTGGCTGGGCTTATGGAATGAGCCTGTCTGGGACGTGGGAACAGCGTTCTGCGACGGGAAGGGTTTTCCTGGGAAGCAGGGAGCTGGGAGGGGTGGGTACCCTGAGAGCTGAGGCTTTCCCTGGGAGGTGATGGAGTTCCTGCGTGCCCTCTTGTGGATACAGCACTGTGCTGGCACTCGCAGGCAGGATCTGCTTCCCACTCCCGAGCCAGAGCAGAGGCAGGAGCTGGGGCCAGCGCTGGAGCTGCGAGGAGCATTTCCTCACACAGCGCAGCCTTGACGCTTAACAAGTTTTTGCTTTTCTCCAGCAGCTGGCTGTCCCCCCCAGGGTTTTGTTAATTAAAATCTGGTTCTGCTGGTGCTTTCAGGGCTGCCATCCTCTGCGTTATGAGGCAGAGAATTGCCATTCTGGTGGGTGGGTGCAGCTAACTCCAGCCAGCAAGGAAGCAGAGGGAATTAGAGCAGGAGACCTTCCCTTTGTTCTGGCCACAGACAGGTTCCAAGTGACTCTCCTGTGAAACTGGTGCTGATGCTTCTCCTTGAAGTCGAGTGCCACAGAGAAGTATTGAAAATGGCATAGGGAGGCAAACTGAGTTGTGAAATTCAGGCACCAGTGTCACCAGTAAGAGTCTGAGAAGTTCAGCATCCTCACTCTCAGACACATAAAAGCTGTTACAGGCCTGACCCCAAGCATCCAGACAGGCACTCATGTTCTATGAGTTTCTTTGCTTTCATGTCCTTTTTCAAACTTCATTTTTACCTTGAAAAGAAAATGTGCAAAGATGTTAGAAAAGGACTGTACGAGTAATTAAGACAGTCCAAGACTTCTTGAAGAGCAGTGCAATCTCCATCCCTTGGAGTTGGCATCTAAGCCTCAGGTCTTTCCTCTCAGTGGTAAAATTCTGGAGTTCAGTAGAGTCAGAGTTTCCCTTAAGGGCTGAAGCATTACAGAAAGGAGATTCTGGCTATTGTCAGTCGAGAACCTTTGGCCAGGCTGGGAAGAGGTCACTGCTGAGTTCTGTCAGCTGTGGCTGCAGTTCTGATAAGGAGTTAATAACTTCCAGGGACTCTCTGCTGGTGATGTCTGACAAGGACAATTAAGGATCTAGTCACCCTCAAGGCTCTGATCAGATCTTTCTTTCTGTTTTGCAGTCTAAAGGATTTTTACAATTTCTATGAAGTTGTTGGCTTAAAATGGAAGGTAAGAGTGTTGTGGGGAGAAGAGGGGAACTGTGTGTGGGAGGGAGAGAAGAGGAGTGCTTAGAGAGGAGCTGCGTAAGAAACGAAGGCAATCTAAGAGAAGCAGGTGATGGGGGTAGGGTGGGTCTCCATCCCTGCCCTCTCTTTTGCTGGGTGTAGCTCTGGCTGCTGCTGACTGTGGCTGTTCTGCTTCCAGGCAAAACGAAACCGTGAGCACTGGTTTGATGACCTTCCACGGACTGCATTCCTTATTTTTAAAGGTAACACACTGTTCTCGTGGCAGCACGTGCTCAGCTGACAGGAAGAGTATTTCCTTACAACGACAGGACACTCTGAAGGGACTTTCTCTTATGTCCCTGGCAAACACCTGAGGGAAGGCCCCCTAACCAACTCCCTGTGTATCCAGAGCCTCCGAGGCCAGAGCCTTACATTCAGAGTCTCCAGGGAAGGTTTCTGTCCTGTAAACATTCCTGCAGTGACCGTGGAGTGGGATTTGGGTCATCACAAAAGCTCTTAGGCTGCCTGGTCCCATGCTGTGGTTGCAGCTCCCGTTCAGATCAAGGACAGCATTTTGGGAAGGGAGAGGAGGCCTCAGACACCCATCAGAGTAATCAATCTTACCAATGGGATTTACCTCCTGTGTCCCAAGCTTCCTGACTGGATGCAGCCACTCAGAATTAAGAACCTGCAGCTCTTCTGACGTGTTGTGTGCTCCTGGGGAACAGCTGACACCCTCTGATCCAAATACAGCTGCCCCAGGAGCCCTCAGAGCTCTGCTGATGCTCCCAACCGTCCTTGTTGTTCCAAACACGGGCAGTGCTTCAGCAGCTGCATTTACCTCTGTCCACACCCCAGGATTAGGACATAGAGACCAAACAGGGCATCCTGGGGGCTGAGGATAATGACTTCATTGCTGCTAAAATTCTAGAGGATATTTCAACTTGTTCCCAAGAAGTGAAAGTTAATAATCTGCTGATCTGTTTAGCTTCTGTGCTGAGGATTGGTATGAAAAGTGTCTCAGAGGAGAAGACAGAGGCATCTGTGTATGCAGGATGGTGTAAACATTTGTTTTGTCATCCTTCCCTTCACACAGGCATCAACATCCTTGTGAAGTCCCGTGTGTTCCAGTACACCATGTGTGAGTAGAAGTGAAGAGCTGTCTCTGCTTGGCTCCCTTGCTCATGTGGGTTTGGTGTGCTGTGTCCGAGGGCTTGCTGTGGTCTGAGCCATGGTGCATGGACAAATCTTGGAGTTTTGGTGGAGAGGGAGGGAACTGCTTCATTGTACCACCAGCCTGGGCTCTCAGCTCTGGTTCTGGTTCTCCCTGGCTCACTGCACGACACTCCTGTGGGGCTGTGCTGTGGCAGTCAGCTTCTTGCATTTAGGAGGGGTGGTGATCAGCTTTCCCAGACCCTGGGGGCTTTATCTTGCAGCTGAAGGGTGCTGGATAAGGAGCTGCCTTGCCAGTCGAGCACATGCTGCTTGCTCTCGAGGAGGTGTGAGCATCCTCACTGCTGCAGGGAGTGCTTGGCAACTGAGCTGCCTGGAGGAGGAGTCTGTGCTTCTCTTCTCTAGAGAAGGAGTGCTTCCTCCTGGTGCTGCCTGCTGCCTTCTAAATGATCTGTTCCTACTCAGTAATTTGGGGTTTGGGTTTTTGGTTTTCTTTCAGTTTTGTTTCCTTTTGAACATGAAGGTATTGCATCTGTTAAAGGCCTGGAAAAAGACATGGTGGAGGACTCCCAATCTTTGAGTTCAGTTTGTTCCCTGAGTTGGAACCAGTGACCCTGCTACTTGTCCAATATTGTACCCTTCTTGTTAGCCTAAGAAGTGGATATCCAGGAGTGGTTTTGCTATGGGTTTTTCCTTTGTTTTTCAGACACTGTGGTGGCTGTGAATGGAATTTGGATTCTGGTTGAAACCTTCATGTTGCAAGGTAGGAAACATCAAGCTTGTTCCTTGACTGTGGTGCTGGGGGATTGAAAAAGGGGAAGGCTTGAGAAAGCTGCTCTTGTGTCTTGCAGGAGGGAATTTCTTCTCCAGGAATGTCCCATGGAGCTACATAGTCTTCCTCACAAGTAAGCTGATGCCTCCCAACAGAGCTGTGTCCCTTCCTGAGGAGCTGGGAAGGGAATTGAAGTTACAACTTAACCATGGGTGTAGAGCCTCGGCCCAGAACAATGCTGTGCCTGGCAGGGATTCTTTTGTAGACTTTTCCAGAGAGAAACCTCCATGAACACAGGAAAAAGTGTTGATTTGGAGGGGAAGAGTCTCACTGAGAATAAGGAGGATGGGTGGGGTCTGTTAGAGCCCTGTTCAGATCTCCTGTACTAAAATCACCGCACATCCATGCAGGCAAACCCTCCCAAGAGCCTTTCCCGTGGTGCTGCTCCTTCCTGATTCCTCTTGTTTTGCAGTCTATGGCGTGGAGCTGCTCCTGAAGACCACAGGGCTGGGGCCTGTGGAGTACCTGTCCTCAGGCTGGAATCTGTAAGTGCACATTCACCTTTTTGGGTTGGAAACACTGGCTTGTGACAGGAGTTTCAAGCCTGTAGAGAAAGCCATCAGCCAGCTCTTACAGTTCTTCTGCCCCTGGCCTCGTGCATCTTGTTAAGCTGGAGCAGCACCAATCCCTCTTCTCTGCTGAAGCACTACTGATAAATCTTTGCTCTTATTTTTNTTATTTTATTTTATTTTTCTTTCCAGCTTTGACTTCTCAGTCACCCTGTTTGCATTTTTGGGGCTCATGGCACTGGCGTTTAACATGGAGCCCTTTTACTTCATCGTGGTCCTGCGACCCCTCCAGCTGCTGAGGTGAGGTGGGAAAGGCTGGGAAGGGGAATTCCAGAGAGCAGGTGGGAGAAAGCAGGCTTGTTTTCCATCAGCCCCAGTGGGCACTGAGCTCCTTAGCAGGAGAGGGCAGGGATTGCTCTGTGGGAATGTGACCATGGCAAACAGGAATCGCGTGGGGTAATGAGATTAGCCCGAGTTATCGAAATGAACGGTAACAAAAACTTGGGATGGGATATGAAAACCCCGTGCTTTGGAGCTTAAGCTGATCTCTAATAGAGATCAAGGGATTTACTGGGGGCAGATTATCCTGTGTCTGCCTTCGTGGGGTTCTTACACCTCCTCTAAATTGTCTGATGCTGTTCAGAGAAAAGCTCTTCTGTCAGGGTGAGATGGTCTGAGCCAGTTTAATAATTTCCATTGAATTACCAGAAATTACAGTTTTCAAAGGCTGCTGCTTGCTAGGGTGAAGCACTGCCCTGCTCTAACTGCATCTCACACTTGGAGCAAGACCATGGCCTGTAACCTCTCTGCAGTTCAGGGAGCTGGGGCTCATTAACCCTCTCATGTCGAGGTACACTCACCTTCACAAACGCCTCCAGAGCCACAGGGGGAAGGGATTTGAGGCAAAATGTTTCGTTAAAAACAAGCTAATGTAATTTAGCTCTTCAGTGAGGATTTTAAGAACACTTCATGACACTCAAGAGGGGAAAAAAATAATGTTTTCTCTGTTCCTCCCCTGCCAAAGCCTGTTTGGCAGCTGTGTTTCTCTGTAAAGGCTGATGGGGTTGCCAAATCTTAAATTAGCAGGCACAGTGTAGTTTTCTTTCATCAGTTTTTATTGGGTCATGGGGGAAACACAGAAAAGCTTGTGTCTGAGGGAAGCAGGAATGAATCCTGACCCTGTACACGGGACTAGTGTAAGTTCTTACAGTTTTTAGGGGTTTTAAAAAGCTATTTATAAAAAGACAGCCTTTTTTTCCGGGAGATCCTCAGTCCTGTAAACAGTTGAATGTGTCATAAACATTGAGATGGGACAGCAGGACACTGGAAGGTGAGCACCGACCACTTGAGCAGGAGCAGTTTGGTATCAGGACATCTCCCTGTCACTGACCTGCGAGCAGAGAGAGCTGGGATTCTCCCTGTAACTGTGTCCCCCAACACCAGGAGAGCTGCGGGGTGTGGGTAACTCCTGGCCTCTCCTTCCAGGCTGTTCAAACTGAAGAAACGCTACAGGAATGTCCTGGACACCATGTTTGAGTTGTTCCCTCGGATGGCCAGGTACCAGCCTCTGCTCTGTGGGCCATGGCAGGGAGAGGGGAGTGAAGGTTTGGGGTCAGGATAGGGGCCTGTCAAACCTGCTAAAGGGATTTATGCTCTGATCTGTCAGTGGGTCGTTACTGACTCTTCACTGTGCTGCAGGGGAGTGGTAATTGTCCAATTTCTTGGAGCAGCAGCACTCCAGAACCCTGGGCCTCCTCCTGCTTTTGTGTTAGGAGGAGAACTAAGAGTCCCTGCTTGTTTTAATTTTTCTCCCCCATCCCAGCTCTTGCTGAGGAGGAAGCCCATGTGGGAGGAGCACCGGCACACGAACACCCTCGGCCCCAGATGTTCCCCTGTCCTCAGCAGAGCCACCTGAGAGCATTATTGTGCAATGCTGGGGCAGGGGGAGCCTGGTGCTGGAGTGGGGCACCCTCAGCCCTGCCTCCCCCACAGGAGGCCTGAGCAGAGCGAGCTGGCTGGAGAGCCCTGCTCCTGGCACAGTCCCTGCATCCAAGGACGTGGAGAGGGCAGAAACAGTGTGTGGTGTTCTTTATTAAAGGAACTGTGCAGAGACGTTTATTTAACAGAAAAGCACAGGCTGGAGGGAATCCAGGCTGCTCTTGGGTTTCTCTCTTGAGCGAGTGGCAAACTCCTTGTCCAAGGGCTCCCTGAATGAGAGCAGACCAAGAATTGCAGAGCCATAGCAGCAGGGAGGGTGGTCTGGAGTTTCCAGTGCTGCCTCCCAGCCCTTGGAAATTCCTCCCAGAGCAACCAGCCTGGGATTTTGTGTTTCCCTGTCTTAGCAGCTCTTCAGCAACACAGTACTCTTTCTGTTTGTGCCTCCAGCCTGGGTTTAACCCTGCTGATCTTCTACTACTGCTTTGCCATCGTTGGCATGGAGTTCTTCGCTGGCGTGGTCTACCCGAACTGCTGCAAGTGAGTACCTCAAATCCAGCCCCCTCAACAGGGCTGTTGGTGCTCAGCCAGCAGCAGGGAGCTCTGGCAGCTCCATTTCCCTTTGGAGAAGTGGCCAGAGGATGGGGCTGAATGGGGTTTTGTAGCCAAGGCAACACGTGGCAAAAATCCAGGAGATACTTCATTTCTCTTGCCCCATGCTGGAAGCGTCCCAGGCCACGTGGGACAGGGCTTGGAGCAACTTGGGATAGTGGGAGGTGTCCCTGCCCACAGCAGGGGGTGGCACTGGATGAGCTCTAAGGTCCCTTCCTACCCAAACCATTCTCTTTCTACGATGCCAGAGTTGCTTGTCCAGGGGTATTAGATAATTAGAACTCTCTTTGTACCAACATAAATTCACCTGGTCCTGGACTCTAAGCTGTCCTGTGCCCTTTTCACCTTAAATGATGGCAGACCACTTGGAAATGCCAAGCTTTAAGGGTGTGAGCCAAGCAACTCAAACTCTCAGTTTCTGTGGTGTAATATTTACTGAGTGATTAGAAAGACTCCATGTGCTCCCTGGGCTTGTGCTGGGCTGTGAAGGAGAGAAGGTTCCTTCCAGAGGAAAAGACAAGTGTTGGCCAAGAGGTAGAAATTGCCACTCTGCTTACCACCTTCTAGAGGGGCTGGTATTTATAACTTCTTAGATTTTCCCTGCTTTTCCAGTCTCTGCTGATTCTCTGTCCTGGTTTCTCCAACCAGCACAAGCACAGTCGCAGATTCCTACCGCTGGGTGAACCACACAGTTGGCAACAGAACAGTTGTGGAAGAAGGTTATTACTATCTCAACAACTTTGACAACATTCTAAACAGCTTTGGTAAGGGCACTTTTGTCCCTAGCAAAGATTATCCTGTGCTCCTGCAGAGCTGGACGGCTCTGTGATGCTGTGATGCTCTTGTGAGCCTGGGACTCTCCCAGGGAGTGCTGCTAATGCACCTCACTCAGCATCCTGCTCTTCCTGCCTGGAGAGCTCCAGCTGACTGATTGTGCCAGGACTGCTTTGCAGGCTAAGCAGAGGTCTCTCTAAGCCAGCTGGAAGCCAGCAGATCTGTTCTGGCTGGTGATCAGACCTGACATGCTTAAGGAGGGCATTAAGTCACTGCCCTTCTAAAGAACCAGCAGCGATGCCTCTCTTTAAACCCTCTGAGGAAGAATAATTTGAATGTGTTGATTACTCTCCATGATTTTTCTTAATGTGTGAGCAGAATGCTTATCTCCTGGAGATTTCAGAGGTCTCCATGCTCTCTGGTGAAGAGTCAGGTCTGATTTCTTTAAAAAACAGAGATGAAGACGTGCTGCAGCTTCTGTGGGTCTGACCCCCTTTGTCTGAATTCCAGTGGGGAGGGTCTGCGTTCTCTCTGGATTTGCTGTCTTTATTCCAGCTTTGCTGTCTTGTGTCAGTCTTCCCTGTCAAATAATTTACCTAAAGATCACTGTAAAACAGGTCAGGATGGATACAGCAATGATCTGTGTGTGGTTTCTCCCTCCTCTGTGCAGTGACGCTGTTTGAGCTGACGGTGGTCAATGACTGGTACATCATCATGGTGAGTGAGCCCCTGCAGGCAGCCCAGGCACCACTGCCTGCTTCCCAGGGGATTGGAATGGGCTCAGTTTGTCACTTGTTGACAGATCTTTTGCTCCTGATTGCTGGGAGGCATTTGGCCCCTGCCATGCTGCTAGGCATGTCTTCAGGCTTCAGTGTGGACAAACAAAGTCACCCTGTGCTCCAGTTTGTCACCCTGTGCTCCAGTTTGTCACCCTGTGCTCCAGTTTGTCACCCTGCTGTCCAAGCTGTGTTCTCGTGCACAGTGGCTCTTACAGCCACAAGCTTTGGATGTTCTGGGTTTGCCTGTAGGAGCCTCTATTTTTAGCTGCAAGGACCTGCTGGGGCATTGAGCATTGCACAAGCAGTCCCTGGGGCCAGCTGTGGAGCCAGAAATGAGAGACAGAGAGTTTATTATTATTGTTATTATTATTGTTGCTCTTGTTGTTGTTGTTAACAAGCAGTTAACAGTGCCTGTCCCTTCTTCTGTGCACTGCTGACTTCTTCCCTCTGCTCTTTAGGAAGGGGTGACATCCCAAACCAGTCACTGGAGCCGCCTGTACTTCATGATCTTCTACATTGTGACCATGGTGGTGATGACAATCATCGTGGCGTTCATCCTGGATGCTTTTGTGTTCCGCATGAACTACACTCGGAAGAACCAGGATTCAGAAGGTCAGAACTGGGGCCTGGCTGACCTGCAGCGTTGTGTCTTCTCTCCCTGGTGCTTTTTGTCTCTAGGAGAGGCCAGGAAAAAACAGGGGTTTCTTTCCAGCCTGACATCCTGAGCTGATTCTTTTGCTTTTGTGTGATATTTCTGTCTGGTCTTTCTGCTCTGCCCCTCATCTCTCCCCCAGAGTTCCCCAAAAAGTGTGTGTGGGTATATTTATGTGGGTTTTATGTATGTCTGTGTGTTTGTGTGCACACACACATACAAACTGCAACTACTTGAGCCATTTCAACCAAATTCTTTGAAAATAGGAAGCCCGTGTGCATTTCATGAAAGATTTCTAGGAAATATTGCAGCAATGATGTAGCAAAGCTCAACAAGAGACCTTACAGGAGGGGAAGATGAATAATTCTTTTTAAACCAATTTCCCTTTCTCACTAATACACTCCCTGGTGGCAGGATGTGTCTCCAAGGTGATTTGCCAGCACTTTTTGCCACGACCTGGAGGACAGCAGACACTGCCTGCCCAGTTCTTTCCACATTTTGTGGTTGTACTTAGGCTGCTGACTCCGTGCTGGTTTTGGACATGCCTTTCCCTCCAGGAACTGGCAGTGGCTGGGCTCTCCATCCCCTCATCCCTCTGAGCCATTGCTTACTCGCTGTCATTTTTCTCCTGAGCTGGTGGTCTGGAACTGCAGGTACCTTCCTGACCTGCTAATTCAGGTGCCAAAGCCACACTAATCTCTTACAGCGCTGCTCCTGCCATTCCTGCAGGTGAAGGCCCCAGCCCCCCATTTTTTTAGGTGCCAGAAGATCAAATTTGTGTGGCCCAGGAGTTGTTAATTAGGGAAACACTTGTGATCCTTCCTGCACCCAGTTTGAAGGGAGCAGTGAAGGACATTGTTTAATCCTGGACTCCCAAGCTCTCTTAGGCAGATGAAGGTCAAAAGGCAGCAACTCTTGTGGGATTATTTGATTTCTTGATTTACAGGCAAGCAAAAAAGCTACAAGATTTATTTTTTTTTTAAGATACCAAGGAGCCTGATGAGAATAGTTTGGGTCAGAAAGTTTGCTGGCCCTACTCACTAGTTAACCTTTTCCCTGCCTTTTTGGGGGTCAAACATATCCATTTCTAGTCACAAAAGCAGGTACAGACTGTACCTGACCTCTGGCTTGGTCCTGAGTGCTTTAGGCTTTGCCTTCCAGGGTTATCGTGGTGGCTCATCTGGGAGAGTTTTTTTTCCCCTCTTTTTGTTTGTTGCCTCTCCAGAAGATAATGGCATTGTGCTGGAGAAGGAGATCTCCAAGGAGGAGGTGATTGGCATAATTGAGCTCTACAAGAGGACTTCAGCTGCCCCTGAAACAGCCCAGCTGCAGAAGATCGTGTTGCAGATGGACAAATACGGGGTAAGAGGAAACACTGCAGGTTCTCACCTTGAGGAGAGGGAGGTGTGCCAGGGCCCCTTTGTCTGTCTGAAGAGAGAAGATCCACTTGCCTCTGTAGTGTTGAGGGCTGAGCTGCTGGAGGGACTCTGCAGCATCACAAAATGTTGCTGCCCTAGAAGAGTAGCAGCTGCTCCTTGCACAGCCTTGACAAAGGCTCATCCCTGTCACCTGCAAAATTCCCTTAGAGCTGTGCTGGCCCCATGCTGACTGGAAAAAAGGCACATTTATTTTTCTTTAAGGAAGCCACTGTCTCATAATTCTCCAGCCTCTCTCTCTGTGCCATCACACACTGGGGCTTGGACAGTCCTGGAGCGTTCTGCAGCAGCATGATGGCATTGATTCCAGGTCCGTCCTTTCTCCGTGGCACTGCTTATGCTTCCATTCTAAAACATTTAAATGGGGAAAATGTGCTCTTGTCTCAGAACTGTTGTCTCATGCATCTGGGAAGAGCTGAAGTGGTTGTTTTAATAATGGCCATTATACTCCTGTGTCACCACGACACAGGGCAGGGGCTGCAGTCCCTCAGGGGACAACAGAGGGAGCCTGGGACAGCCTGAGCTCATCAGTGGATGATGGGTGTGCACAGGAAGGATGCCTGAAGTTCCAGGACAGATCCAGCTGCCCAGTGACTGATGAATGTCTGTTTTGGTGTTTCCTCCTCCTTCCCACAACTCTTTAGCAAATGTCAACGGTGTTTCTGGGACGCAGATCGAGGACCAAGAGTGATCTGAGCATGAAGATGTATGAGGAGGAGATACAGGTATGTGGGCCTGAGCTGGGGCTGCCACCAAGTCTGTGGGGAGAACATTCCCTGGAATAACAACCCATCCTTTCAAACCTGGGGACTGCTTTCCTCTGAGACCTGGGATTTGTTACACCACAGAGCACATTGGAGCTCCTCAGTGGGTGCAGGTGTGTCAGGCCAGGCACAGTAACCACACAGGGGTGTGCACAGGCACTGCTGCTTGGCCGGGCTCCCCTGGGCTCCCCGGGTGTCTGCTGGGGCTCTGAGCACAGCTTGGTGCTGCCCGGGGCTTGGCTGCTGAGCACAGAGCTCTTAAACCTCTGGAATGTGGTTGTGTTTGAGCTTAGGCGTGTCTGTCTGACACAG
Organism: Pachycephala philippinensis; assembly: GCA_013397055.1. Taxonomy (NCBI): domain Eukaryota; kingdom Metazoa; phylum Chordata; class Aves; order Passeriformes; genus Pachycephala; species Pachycephala philippinensis. Next base: position 37,365 of record VWZT01008180.1, read on the forward strand.
AAACCCGGGGCTGTCCCAGGCAGGGCTGCCTGGTTTGCAGGCTGAGCAAGGTGGGAAACACGTAAATCAGCAGATTCCCTGGATTTTTAGCACCTTCCTGCCAGTGCCCTCCATGCTCAGGAGCTTTCTGCCATGGGTTTGGTCACTGTCCTGGCAAAGGCAGTTGAAGGTCGTGGGCTAATGTAATGGTTAGTGCTGGAAGAATTAATCTTGTAACCATTTGGATCTGTCCTTTGTTCCCGGAGCAGACAGATTGGGGAAGAATCTCGAGTCCCCGTAAGGAAAATGCACATGTTATTTACTGTGGGGCTGGGCCATCTGCAGAGGAGCTCCCTGCCTGTTCTGCTTGGTCTGTGACTCAGGGATGTGACATCCTGGAACACCCTGGGTGCTACCCAGCATCAGGAGCAGCTCTGCAAATCCCAGACATCATGGGAACAGTGTACTCAAGCCCTGGGTGCTCAGGAGGGACATCCTGAGGGAGGGATGTTTGCGTGGTCTCAGTGCATCCACCATGACCATGCTGCAGTGAGCTGGGTTGTTCCAGGAGTTTGGGCTGTATCCAGGGCTTTGGAAAGAGCCCTCTGTGCCTGAAAAAAGGTGCCCTCACATGGCAGAGTGACAGCAGGCTCTGCCCTTTTGGGGTGTGTGGGGCACAGGCTGATCCCGGCTGTGTTTGCTCTCCCTTGCAGGAATGGTATGAGGAGCACTCCAGGAAAGAGGAATCCCAGACACCACTGCAAGAGCCAGCATCTGCTTCCAGCAGCTCTCTGAAGCCCCTGAGCCTCCGACAACGCTCCCAGACTGTCATTTAGGCCTAGCTAACGCGAGCCACCTTCTATGCAATAACCTAGAGTATTCCTCCACAGCCGTATTTTGGGAGGGTGTATATAGATCTGTCAGTGTACCAGTGTAGGGATCCAGTCTCTCCCCAGCAGTGGTTGCCGGAAGGCCCAGGGGCCTCTGGGGAAGGCTGCTGCACACAGACTGAGCGTGGTGCCCATGCTCAGCACATCTGGGCAGAACAGAGCTCTTGTCCCTCTGAGCCCCTTCCCAGGCTCCAGCTCCTGCTGCTTGTCTTACCACTAACAGACCTTGGGGAAAGGGATGTGTAACCCATTAACTGCAGGGAATTCGCTGAAGTCACCTGCTTAATAGTAAAACTTCAGCCCTTCTTGAAGATCCCTTTTGCTCAAAGGGTACCATTAACCTAGGGATAAAAGATCAGGGAGTGAATTTTTGTTTCTTCACCTTCCTTATGCAAAGAAAGGGGAGGTGGTGTGAAATCTCAGCACTTTTGGAAGGGCAGACTGCCCTCTCCCTCCTTTTCGGCACACCTAGATGCACTCCCTGTAGTAGCTGCAGCTCTGATTATTGGATTTAGCTGTCCCTGAGCAGTTCTGAGGCAGAGCTGAGGGCCAGCACCTCATCACGTTATGACCATAGGTGGGACAGGGCTTTGGAGACTGTCTCTGCTGTATCTGCATTGCTGCTGGTCAGTCCTGCCTGTGGCACTGCCTGGGCTTGGGGTCACCTCTGCAAACCCCAAAGCTCCTGTCTCCGTTCAGGGAGGGGGATGCTGCAGGGTGCCGTGGCTCTTGGGCTCTGTAAAACCTCTCTGGCTGGTCCTTAGCTCAGATAAATGACTGGCAAGAAGAGTGGAAGGATTTGCAGCTCCAAGTCCGGCTTTTTTCTGCGTGGCTCTGGGTTAAGGAGAGCTCCTGGGCACCACGCAGTCCTGCTGGTCAGTCCTCAGTCCTGGCTCTGGACAGCACAGAGTGGGGCTCCTCCCTTGCAGGAATGTTTCTCAGGCTGGAAAACGTGGGGTCAGTCAGATCTTGGGAAGATCCACTGAGGAGCTCCACTGTTCCCCTGGATTTTGGATGCAGGAGGAACGTGGATTCTTCTCACCCGTCTGCTTTTCTGCAGCTGCCACACTTGGGAGCTGAGGGATGAGGAGGAAGGGGGAAAGGGATCCCTTCCCAGCTCTGCCACGTTTGTGGGGCTGTGGCAGTTGTGTCATCATCCAAACCTGTCCCTCCAGGTCCCTCCTTTCCCTGTCAGCGCAGGCAGTCCCTGGCAGCTGGGAGGTTCCCTCACCTCCTGCTGTTCGATCTCTTCTCAGGTTCAGACTGAGAGTGGAGCTTCCTGGGGAGGCTTCCCCCTTCCTCCAGGGCCGTCAGGCAGTGGGAGATGTGTGTCCCCATTCCCTTTGTCCCACATACCTGTCTTCTCCTTGGTGGCCTCACCACATGGCACGAGGACAGCGGGAGAGGGCTGATCCCACCTGGGCAGCTCAGGAGCATTTCCCGGGGGGGTGACACTTTCAGAAGGAGGCAAGACAGAGCTGCTTCTGGAAACCTCTCCCTCCATGGCACGGCGGGAGCACTTGGAAGGAGTGGGAGAGCAGCTTTCCGGGCAGCACACACACACCAGTGGCTGCTCCCAACCCTAGCCAGATTCCCTGGCTGCCTCACGGCGACTCTTTGTTTCCTTTCCGGATACTTGCAGGTATGAAACTACTTCTGAGCTGACCCGTGAAGGACCTTAAAGGGCTGTTTTCCAAACCCTACATTCACAAATTAATGAGCAGTGCAGTTGTTGCTCTTGCAGTTGCTCTGCATGGAGTCGCAGCCCGGGAGGTTTATCCAGATTAGTCCTGGGGCTGCAGGGGATGGTATTTATTGTGCTTTAAATTGTGGGCAGGATGAATGAGCATTATGGTTAGTGGGGAAAAAATGTGGCTATGTTTAATCTCCACATTCCCCTACAGCCTATTTCTCCTGGCAGGGCTGTCAGTGGCTTTTTTGGGGGGTGTTTTCTGGGTGCGAAAGGAGCTGTGGCTTTAAGCTGTGCTGAGGGGGGCACTGACTGCTGATCAGGCACTAAAGGGCTCCCTGGAGGGCTGGGGCTGTGGTCAGGGTGCTGCCTCCAAGGTGTTGATCCTGCCCCGCATCCCCGCCGAGTTCATTATTTTTGTAAAACCAAGGAGGGTGGCAGGAGTTTGCTTCTTCCATATGACTGTGGAAGGAAACAAAGTTTGAGTACGGGGCATCCCCTTCTATTTATCCTCCTCTCCCTCCCCCGACACACAGACTGACGACGGAGACAATCATTTTGTAGGGAGCACGGGAGGAAGCACTGCAGGATTTTGTATGCTGGCGTTTTGTTTATAAAAAACCGGATTTTATGGACATGTCTGTCAGATGTTCTCTAGATTTTTTTCAGGCGCACTAATAAAGAGCATCCTCGGCTTTGTAAAGGCAGCGGCTTCCTTTCCTCCTTCCCGTGTTGTTAGAGGTGGGGTTTGGCCAGGCTGGAGCAGTTCCAGTGCCTCTCCAATGGCAAGTGCTTGTGTTGGGAATATTTTACGTGCATGCCCTGCCGAGCTGCTCCACATTCCTGTTCAAGACTTTGCAAAGCCCGGCTTCCCTTCTGCTCCCCCCCGCCAGGTTTTCCCCTAAACATCAAGATAATGCTTTTAAAGTTGGGTTTTTTAAGGGTGCCCCGGTGCAGCATTGAGGCCGGAAGGGGTGTTTGACCCCGTGCCTCTGTCCTGGGACGTTGGCCGTGGTTTCGATTGCTTTAGCCCTGCTTGTGGCAGGAAGTGGGGGCTGTGTCCCGGATCGTTCGGCAGCTGCCGGAGCAGCTCCGGGGCAGAGCCAGTGGCTACAGGCACGGGGAGCGTTATTTTCTGTGCAAGAGGCTGCTATCTGCTAGAAAAAGGAGAAATGCTCCAGGCCCAGGAGGAAAGGAGGGGGAACCGGGTCTGACAGTTGTGGTGCTTGCACAACACCCCCTCGCCCGTGGGGCAGGGATGTGGGTGTCCCTCTGCAATGGCAATTCGCTGTCCAGCCTGTGTCCTGTGGACCCTTCAGCTGGGAGCAGAACCACCAGCCCACCCCTTCCCTTCCCCTGGGACCATGAGCCTTCCCCTGGGACCGTGGCAGCCCCGCAGGTGTCCGGGTCCCCAGGGACGGGGCCGTGCTGACTCGGGGCCGTGCTGGCCCCGTGCCGTGGCCGTTCCCACTGTGCCGGCACATGTGACTGCTCTGGGGACATCAGCTGCGGGAAACCACTTCCCCACTCCCTCGGGAAAACCACTCTGGGCATCCCAGGGTCCTCGGCTCTGGCTGCTCCCTCTCCCCTGCACAGGCTCCGTGCTGAGTCAGGGCTGTGTCACACCAGCACAGAGCAGGAGAAATGGCCCTTGCAGCAGGCAAAAGTCGAGGTTGGGTTTGTGGTTGTTTTTTTTTTTTTTTTTAATTGCAATTTTTTTACAGTGCCTAAATCTAGTCCTGCCAGGGGTCAACACTGTGTGTGGAAAACTCAAAAGTCCTTTCCTACAGCTCTGCCCACCCCAGGAGGAGGAGAAAAGTAGGATCTGAAACTCAGGTTGAAAAACATTACTAAAAAAAGCAGGGGAAACCAGCCTCCCTCGGTTTGGTGTTTGTTTTCCCTCAGGCTTTGCCTGCACTAAACCCAGTGTGTCCCTGGAGCATTGTGTCCCCTTAACCCTGTCTGGCTCTGCCCTGTCTGCTGTTCCAGCCCACGGTGCTAACGGGGAGAGTCCTTCCCAAGGACAAACGTGTGCCTGGGCCCTGGCAGAGTCACCCTGTGCAGCACAAGTGCCTCAGCTCTGTCCCGGAGCAGCTGGAGGGAGCTGAGGAGGGGAAGGTGGAGCAGCTGAGGAGGTAAAGCCTCTCATGCCGTGCCCCTGAGCTGGAGCTTCCCCATCCTCTGCTCCTGCCACTGTGACCAGACACAGCCGAGGTCTGGATGTTGCTCCTGCCCAGAGTTCCTTAAATTACATGGATTAAAAGTGAGGAGAGGATGTGGGCACTGACAGCTTCTTCCCCAAAGGACAGCCACCCCCTCCAAACAGCAGGGGCCGAGGGCTGGGCTGGCACCTCCAGCAGCACGGTGAGGTCGAGGTGCCCTTGTCCCCCTGCCAGGGACAGGGGAGGGGACAGCGAGACCCCGGTGTGGTGGGGAGGCAGAGCGAGATCCAGGGCTGGATCCCCTGGGGCTGTTCACGGGGTGGAGAAATGGATCACCCTGAACTCGGTGAGCAGGGCCACGCACAGGAACGCCAGGTAGTAGGCGATGAGGCAGATGCCGTAGGCCTTTCCCAGCTGGAAGCACTGCGCTGGCACGGTCACGAAGGAGAACACCAGGCTCAGCCCCAGCGCCGCGGCCAGCACCCAGACCAGGGGGCAGTCAGGCTCCAGCTGTGGGGAGAGGGGGGTGCTGTGGGGTGGCACCGGGTCCTGCTGCCAGCCTGACCCGTGTCTCCGTGTCACCACAGCCTTACCTTCACCAGCGGCTGGCTGCTCGTCATCTGCAGCAGGCAGCCGAGCCCCACGCCCACCAGGATGTCTGCAGCACGTTCAGGATGGACGCACAGCACAGGAGGGCTCGGGGAGCAACAGCACTGACCACATCCCTCTGCCCCACATCCTCCTTGTCCCTGCACTTCATGGCTAAAGCACTCTATGTCTGTGGGGAATCAAGCACTCGAGGAGAGGCTTCAGCCTGGTCTGAGGACCACCCAAAACCCACCGGAGGGAGGCACAGCCCCCTCCCCTCCTTCCCTTTGGCAGATCCCAAATCTGCCATACTCCAGCCCAAAGTCCTGGCCAGCTGGGGCTGGGACAGCTGTGGGGACTAGGTGGGTGCTGCTGGCTCTGTCCCTGCACCTCCCAAATCCCTCACTGTCCCCTTGCACTGTGGGGACGCCGTGGGGTTTGCCAGCGTTGGAGGGACTCTGGGATGGATCCTGCCCCGCTCCTCTCCAGGGGTCCCGCAGCACCAGGGGCTCTCCCTGGACTGTAGGCAGGGAAACCGAGGCAGCTCCTGCCCCGCGTGCCACCACCCAGGCCCTGGCACCCAAAGGATACTGAAGATGATGCCCCCGAAGCAGGCGGAGAAGGCCATGCGGGGATAGCCCTGCCGGGCCATGGTGAGGTCGGAGAAGGTGTCTGCGGAGGGACAAAGGGAGACCTTGGGGATGGCAGGGGGACCCCAGGGTGTGCCGGGGGGCACTGGGGACCAGCAGAGCCCTCACCACCGATGCTGTTGCCCCAGGCCAGCAGTGTCAGGCCCAGCACGGTGTTGCTGAGCTGGAAGATGATGCCCAGGGTCCGCAGGATGTTCACCAGCTCCGTGGCCGCGGCGTTGATCCACATGGCACTGGCCAAAAACCCAAGGAAGGCAAACACCTGACAGGAAAAGGAGCAAGCTGATCCCTGTGTGCATCCCACAGGACCCTGCACACCTCCTGAGGACACTGGGAACTGGGAGAGAGGTCCAGCTTCCTGCTCTGCCCCCAGGGACCCTCAGCCCCATCTGGAGCAGGCTGGGCTGGTCTCCGGCGGGTGCTCAGGGCTGGGGGACACCTTACACAGTGATACTTGGGTGGCTCCTCATTGCTGGTGGTGATGAAGATGATGAGGGCCAGCGCAGAGGCAACCAGTGTGACCAGTCCCCAGACTGGGAAGATGCCCTGGATCTGGTACAGCCCATCTGCACGTGGTGGGGAGAGGGGGCATCAGAGGGGCTGGGGCAGGAGGTAATGCCTTGTCAGCTAAAGCCACCTCTACCCTATACCCTCACAGAGCTGCCCCCCTCTGTGCCTCAGTTTCCCCAGGCAGGCCAAGCCTGCTCCATTTTCCCCCCAGGACCTGGATGCTGGGGGCCCAAGCCCCCCACCCCTGTAGGGTGCAAATCAGCTGCAAATCAAGCCCCCAGCTTGGCTTTTCCCTGCCCACAATGGGCAGCCAGCTCTGAAAGGCTCCTGNTCCTGCCCTCCCCAGGGCTTCGGTGGCCATCTCGGTCCTGTCCCCTTCTGGAAGCTGGGACTGCCCCAGGCTCTTACAGGCGCCCGACTTGAGGGTGAGGACACAGAGCAGGGGGCTGGTGAGGATGTGCAGGCAGTTGAGGGGTCTCTTCCAGTTCAGGTCATCCTTGTCGGGGTCCACAACAGGAACAGTGAGCAGCAGCACCAGCTCCACGGGCACCTGGGACGGGGGACACCCATCTGGGACACCCTGCGAGGCGCCCCATGGCCTGCTCCCAGCCCGACTGCCCCTGTCCCACCATCCCCACTGCGAACCCCCGGGGGGACAGAGCCCCAGG
>VWZT01008180.1:47752-59207 GCA_013397055.1 Pachycephala philippinensis
AGCCCCGGCACCGAGGCTTCACACATCCCTGTGCCGGTGGTCTGAGACCCCACAGAGGGGCCGAGGCTGCTGCTGCTGCTGCCCCTCTCCGCACCGGTGTCCCCAGCTCCAGGACACCCCAGCCCCAGCCGTGCCCTGTGCAAGCCCCGTGCCCTGTTTGTGGGGTGCAGGTTGGTCCCCATGGCCGGAGCCCCAAGATCCTAATGGGATTCAAAGATCCATTTTCCACCCTGGCCAGTTTTTCCCGAAGTTGCATTCTGCCCTCCTACCCGGGGAGAGGTGAAAGGAAGGAAAGTAACAATAAAGGCAGTGCCCATCTGGGTGGGTGTCCCCCAGGATCCCGCGTCCCCCCTGACACCCGAAGGCGGGTGGCACTTGCTGGGTGCAGGCCCTGGCCCTGCCAGGACCACGGGGCATGGCCCCCAGACCCCGCTGGGATATTGCTGCTTTCTTAACCGGTTTTTCTGGTTTTAAGCCAAGTTTGGGTGTTTGCCACATGGCGTGGGTCCCTGTGCACCTCCCTTGGCTTCTGCACCCACGAGTGGCCGGGCCCGGGTGCCCGGGGTGCTCTCACGCGGGGGTGTGGGCACTGGACAGTACTGGTACATTATCCAGCAGCAACTGGGAGCTGGTGGGACGTGCTGGGCTCCACCACACGAGCGGTGCCCTTGGGACGCTGCCCTGCCCAGAACAGGACAGGGCGTGTGGCACCTTCTGCAGCGGCACTGGGGACTCTCCAGGGTGACTGCGTGCACCCCACCGTGGCTGTGCCACCCGGGTGGGGGGTCCAAGAGCTCAGTCCCTGCCCCCTTCCGGGGACACCCGCGCCGGACGGGGACTTTGCCCGCCATATGAGGCGGAGGAGGAGCAGGAGGCAGTAAACAGGCGCCGGCCGGGATTGCACAAAGCCGGGGCTGCCGCGGGGCTGGGGCCCAAGGGAAGCATCAGCACCTCGTGTGTTCCCCCTGCCCCGAACACGGGGACACGCCGGGGGCCGGGTGCCCACCCGAGAGGGTCCACGCGTGTTCCCCAAGGGTGGGGCACGGCTGGGGCCGGGAGGGGAGAACCTGCGCGCATCTCCCGTGGGCGTGGCGCTGGGAGAGGCGAGATGGGAGCGCGGACATGAGCGTGGGGTCGTGGGGCAGCATGAGGGGGACAGGGGGTGCTGTGGAGGGGTGCCAGGGGCTCCCCAAGACCGCGGGGGGCGTGGCCACATCGAAGCCCCGCCCCAAGCCCCTCCCCGTGCGTGGCGCTCTTTCANTTCCGGGGCAGCGCTTTTGGGGGCATGCCCAGCCCCCCGCCCCGCCCCAACCCAGCCACGCCCATTCATGCGCGGCAATGCAGCTGGGGGCGTGGCCAGAGTTCCGCTCCGCCCCAATCTAACCCCGCCCCATTAATACGCCCGGGCACAGCTGGGGGCGTGACCACGTTCAAGCCCCGCCCCAGAGCCGCCCATTCACACCACGGCGGGGCGGTGCCGGGGGCGTGGCCCTTCCCGGCTCCGCCCCTCGGTGTGCCCGCCCCCCGGTGTCCCCGCCATGGCGGTCCCGCGGGCGCTGCTGGTGGCCTCGCTGCTGTCCCCGCTGCTGTCCCCGCTGCTGTCCCCGCNCAGGGGTTGGCGGGGGTTGCCTCGGTCGGGATGGCGCCCCGTCCCACCCGTGTCCGTGACCCCCCGTGACCGTGTCCCCACAGCTGGGCCTTCCTGGAGGTGACCACCAACGCCTCGTACAATGACAGCCTGCAGGCGTACGCCGCCGGGCTCGCCGAGGCTGCCGTCACCGAGCAGGTAAGGGCGGACCCCTCCAGAAATGGGGTCCCGGGGGGCGGGACATGGTCCGTCCCCGGGCTGTCCCCCGCCGGTGACACCGCGGCCGTGTCCCCCAGCTGATGTACATGCACTGGATGAACACCATGGTGGGCTACTGCGGCCCCTTCAAGTACGAGAGCGAGTACTGCCAGAAGCTGCGGAACTACCTGGAGGCCAACCTGGCCTGGATGGAGGAGCAGATGGCGAAGGGGCAGGACCAGGAGTACTGGCACCAGGTGAGGATGGGGTACCCCCACCCTGGGGAACCCCCCTGTGTCCTCCTGGGGCTTTAATCCAGAGGAGAGGATGGGCAGCGAGATGTCCTGGCCGAGCTCCAGGTGCGATGACAGGAATGTGGTCATCCTCCTTCCTGGGGTGAGTAGAAGTGACTCGTGACTTTCTCCTGGCCACAGCCTCNCCCCGAGCGGCTCCGCGTCCCCCCCGGCCGCCCCCCCGCCTCCGTCGCCTGGGCCAGCCTGGATGACCGCATCCCCCGCGTCGGGTAGGGACGGGGCGGGGCGGGACGGGCTGACCCGGGTGGCACGGGACGGGACGGGGGTCGCAGGGAGCCGAGCGGGCAGGGGTTGGCGGGGGGTGCCTCGGGCGGGATGGCGCCCCGGCCNGTCCCACCCGTGTCCGTGACCCCCCGTGACCGTGTCCCCACAGCTGGGCCTTCCTGGAGGTGACCACCAACGCCTCGTACAATGACAGCCTGCAGGCGTACGCCGCCGGGCTCGCCGAGGCTGCCGTCACCGAGCAGGTAAGGGCGGACCCCTCCAGAAATGGGGTCCCGGGGGGCGGGACATGGTCCGTCCCCGGGCTGTCCCCCGCCGGTGACACCGCGGCCGTGTCCCCCAGCTGATGTACATGCACTGGATGAACACCATGGTGGGCTACTGCGGCCCCTTCAAGTACGAGAGCGAGTACTGCCAGAAGCTGCGGAACTACCTGGAGGCCAACCTGGCCTGGATGGAGGAGCAGATGGCGAAGGGGCAGGACCAGGAGTACTGGCACCAGGTGAGGATGGGGTACCCCCACCCTGGGGAACCCCCCTGTGTCCTCCTGGGGCTTTAATCCAGAGGAGAGGATGGGCAGCGAGATGTCCTGGCCGAGCTCCAGGTGCGATGACAGGAATGTGGTCATCCTCCTTCCTGGGGTGAGTAGAAGTGACTCGTGACTTTCTCCTGGCCACAGCCTCGCATGCTGCAGTTGGGGTGCACAGGGGTGCTTTGTCACCCTTGGCCATGGGTGCTGAGTCATGACCTTGCTGACAGTGACACTTCCCCCCTGTGCCTCTGCAGCGGCACTGAGACCCAGCTGGTCTGCTCTGTCCCGTGGGGGAATGAGGGAGCCTGTCCCCAGAGCCTCCCAGCCCGCCTCCTCGCAGGAGCCGGGTGCCAGCTCTGTCCCCTGTCCCCAGGTACGCCTGGCCCTGCTGCAGCTGAAGGGGCTGGAGGACAGCTACAATGGGCGCCTGGACTTCCCCAGGGACAGGATCACCCTGGCACCCTTCGGCTTCCTGTGAGCTCCTTCTCAGAGGGGGAGAGTGGGGGATGGTTGTCCCAGGGTTTGGAGTGCTGTGGGGACAATTCGTGCATGTCTGGGAACAGCCAGTTCTGCTCCCAGTCCGCCTTGTCCACCCTTTCTGGGCACTTGTCTTCCGCTGCTGGGGCAGGACGGAGCCAAGGCAGGTTGTTCCCCACACCATGGGCTGAGTGGTGGGTTCCCCCACAGCCCCTGCCTCAGTTTCCCCACTGCTGTGCTCCCCCTTTCCTGCCTGCTCATGCTACCAGGGTGGTCCCAGCACCAGTGCCTGCAGTAGGGTGGGGTGGAGACGGACAGACAGACAGAGAGCTCTGATCCAGCCCAGCTCCAGGGCTGCAGCGTCCCTCACCTGACATCCTACGCCTTGCTTCCCCGCAGGCTGCTGCAGCTAGGGGGTGACCTGGAGGACCTGGAGTCCGCCCTGAACCGCTCCTCCCCACAGCGTGTCCTGGGCTCGGGCTCCTGCTCAGCCCTCGTGAAGCTGCTGCCGGGCCACCGGGATCTGCTGGTGGCCCACGACACCTGGACCTCCTACCAGGCCATGCTGCGCGTCATCAAGAAGTACACGCTGCCCTTCCGCACCTCGGCCGGCGGTGCGTGCGCTGGGCTGGGGGGGCCGCGCCCCACACCCCCCTCCTGATGCCTCTGCATCCCCCCTCTAGGCAAGGCTCAGATCCCCGGGAGCGTCCAGGTGTTCTCCTCCTACCCTGGCACCATCTTCTCCGTGGATGACTTCTACATCCTCAGCAGCGGGTTGGTGAGTGGGCCTGGTCCTCAGGGACCTCTCCCCGGCCCTGCTGCCCTCCCCATCACTCCCTTCCCTGCAGGTAGCGCTGGAAACCACCATTGGGAACAACAACCCGGCCCTCTGGAAGTACCTGGACCCCCGGGGCAGCGTCCTGGAGTGGCTGAGGAACATCGTGGCCAACCGGCTGGCCCGCAGCGGGCCCGAGTGGGCCGCGGTCTTCCGACGCTTCAACAGCGGCACGTGAGTGGGATGGGGCCTGGGAACTGGTCCTGGAGGGGTGGGATCGGATGGAGGGTGCCCAGGCTGCCAGAGGAACGTGTTCCTTGTTCTCTGTGCCAGGTACAACAACCAGTGGATGGTGGTGGACTACAAAGCCTTCATGCCGGGCAGAGCGAGCCCAGCGCCGGGCATGCTGACCGTGCTGGAGCAGATCCCGTGAGTGGCTCCATTCCTTCCTGAGCCCCTGCTGTCTCCTCTTCCATCCCTGTGGGTTTGGGAAAGCCCTGAGGGCAGTGCCTGCCCCAGCTGAGTGTGTGGTCACAGGGCGATGGGGTGTGTCTGTGGCTAAAGGCTCTGGGGATGCTGGTACTGAGGTGATGGGTGACCCCCTGGATGTGTCCCACTATGTGCCCAGCATGTCCCCCACCATCCCCAGTGGCTTTTTCCCCTCTGCTCTGAGCAGTGCTCTTCCTCCCAGCGCAGGGGCCTGGTGGTGGTGGCTGATCAGACAGAGCTGCTGTACCAGCAGGGCTACTGGGCCAGCTACAACGTGCCGTGAGTGCCCTCCCTCCCCACGGCCTGCCCTGTAGAGAGGGGCAGCAGTGCCGGCCTTGCACCCGCTTGGTGCCAGCTTGCTGGGTGCCCCCACCCCAGGTACTTTGAGGAGATCTTCAACGCCAGCGGGAACCTGGAGCTGGTGAGGAAATACGGGGACTGGTTCACCTACGACAAGAACCCGCGGGCCCAGATCTTCCGCCGGAACCAGACGCTGGTCCGCGACCTGGACTCCATGATCCGCCTGATGCGGTGCGTGCTGGGGGCCCCCAAACCTGCCTGTTCCACCACGGAATTTTCTGTGATCCATGAATTTTTCCCATGTCTTCACCGTGGCTCTCTCCCGGCCCTTCTGCAGGTCCAACAACTACCTGCAGGACCCCCTGTCGCGGTGCAGGGGCTGCGACCCCCCCCAGAACGCCGAGAACGCCATCTCCGCCCGCTCCGACCTCAACCCTTCCAACGGCACCTACCCCTTCCCTGCCCTGCGCCAGCGCTGCCACGGCGGCATCGACATGAAGGTGTGGGAGCCGGGCACCCTGGGGGGCTCCTCTTTGGGGGTGCACCCCCAGCAGCTCTCCCGGGCCGTGCGGCCCATCCCTGGTGCTGACTCGCTGCCCTCTTTGTGTGCCCATCTCCAGGTCACCTCCTCGGCCATGGTCCCCACCTTCGGGCTGGTGGCAGTCAGCGGCCCCGCCTGGGACGACGTGCCCCCCTTCCGCTGGAGCGCGTCCCCCTGCAGCTCCCTGCTCCACATGGGCCACCCCGACCTCTGGACCTTCCCCCCAGTCAAGGTCCACTGGGACTGAGCAGGCACCACCAGGCTGGTCCTGTCCGTCCGTCCGTGGGCATCTGTCCTGTGGGGGATCCCTCGGGGGGCAGCTGGGTGTGGGGGTCTCAGCTCTGTCGTACACCCAGCCCCCCCTGCTCTTTCTGCCTCTCAGGGTCCCGGCTGTGCTGCACCAGGGGCTGAGCCCAGCGTGTCCCCTCCCTGCCATGGGGCTCTCCAATCCCAGGACCTTTCCCTGGGTGCTCATGCCTGGTTTGGGGGGGGCTCTTCCCAGAAAAGGGGGCTCCTGGGAGGCTGGGGCTCGCCCTCAGGGCAGAGAGGAGGGGCGTGAGCTGGTTTGGCTGTGGCAAATAAAGTGCTCTGTGCTGGTGGCTGTGCTTTGCTCTCTGCTGAGATTCTCTGGTGGCTTGGATTAGGGTTGGGCTCTCGCAGGGGTCTTGCCCCCTCCCCATTAACAGGGCGATCTGCTTCTCTGCTGGTGGGAGGGTGTAGGGCCAGTGGGGCCGGGTCTTTTGGGGCGCAGGCCGTGAAGGGTTCCCTGCTGCTGGAATGGGGGAGCCCCACTGCTCACCCCCCAGGAGTGGGGGACCATCCTCATGCCTTTTGTCTTCCTTTCCTCTGGCACCTGTGTGCCCCCGTCCCCAAAACCCGCGGTGCAAAATCCTCTTAGGCAGCTCCCTTGATCCGCTCTGCCTCGTTAGGAATAACAAGGTCATTACTGGGGGATTAATGAGCAGTGGCTCGACAGCGCTTTGAAGGTGCCAGGTTCCCACCGGGGCTGGGGGTCCCTGGGGCTCCCCGGGGGCTGCGGGGGGGTGGGAGGGAGCAGGTCTGAGCTGATGGGGTGCTGGCACCCCAAAAGCTGAGATGGGTGCCCTGGGGAAGGTGGGGTGTCCATACCCCACTGTGTCCATACCCCACTGTGCTGGGACAGATTCCAAGTAAGTTGGGGATGGCAGAGCCCATGTCCCCCAGGTGTCCCCATGGTGTGTGGGCTACTGTGGAGCAGGGGGCTGCTTTTGGGGACACTGCCTCAGTTTCCCCAGGCAGATCACCATCACTGGGTGAGGAAGCAGCAAGGAGGAACAGGGCACGCTGGAAATGCCACAGTGTTGCTGATTCCCTTTTTTTATTTCCTTAAAGTGGAAAAACAAACAAAGTTGTTAAATATTACCCCAGCTGCCACCACAGGGTCACCCAGGGACCCTGGCCAAGGGAAGTGACCAGGTGGCAGCCTGGCACGCCTTCCTCAGGGCAGGGATGGAGCCAGACGGGAGCAGAAGAGGGACAGGGAGGTGGGTGCATGGTGAAAAGTGACCCTGGAGCACCCCAGGGCTGAGCTGGAATGTGATGTCCTCCCCAAGGGGGTCTCCAGCCTCATCCCTGAGAGCTGGGGGTGCTTCTTGCACCCCTTTCCCAGCTGCTGCCACCGTCCCATCCTCGCAGAAGTGGCTGCAGTCTCTGCCTACTGTGAGGTGGGGGGTCACTCCAGAGGCCCCAGAGGGACTGGAGCTGTGCCCCCCGATGCCCCCATCCAAGAACCCCTCCTCATTCTCACCTTTCCAGTCCCCCATGTCCCAAAGGCAGCGTGGCTCTGTGCAGAGGCACTGTGCTCTGTGCTGCTCACTCGGGAGCCCAGTGATGCTGTGGGAAGCAGGGATGTTTTGTTGCCCCCAAAAACCTGCTCCACTGGGAGTGGGGCTGCTCCAGAGCTCTGCCCCTGCTCGGTGCCTGCCAGCCGCGGTGCTCTGGGGGATTTTGCAGCACAGTTTGGGTCAGGGGACCGAAATCCCATAGTCCGGTTTCACTGCTGTCTGCCTGGCCCTGGGGCAGAACTGGGCACAGTGTGGGGTTCCCAGTGCACCCAGTTTGGAGTGTGTTGGTTCCAGTGCACTGTCCTCGCCTCGGGACTCCTTGTGCCCTCTGCTTCCAGGCTGCTCCCGCTTGGCCGGAGGAACAGAGGGACCTTCTGCAGCTGCGGGGCTGCGAGCCAGGGCTGGGCCTTCCTCCAGGTCCCACGTTCCTCCTCCTTGCCCGCTGTGGACGGAACCAGCCCCTCAGAGCAGAGGTAGGACTTTACCCTGGGGGTGCCACCAGGGCTGGGTGACAAGGAGGGGTCCCAGAGGAAAGGAGGGGGCTCTGCTTTGCCTGGGAGCTGCTGGACCTTGGGTCTGGGCCAGGCTCTGGCTGGGTCACGTGGGACAGCCCCTCTCCAAGGGCTGATCTTTGTCCGCAGGGTGCCCAACATGGCATGGCCAGCTGGAGCTGGGGGAGCTCATCTCGGGGGTCCCCCCCAGCTGGAGGGGCTGCGCCCCCCGGGATGTGAAGCTTGGAGAGGATTCAGGGGCTGCAGTGGGGTGGGGGCTTGGCAGGGTGGGCAGAGGGGTGTGATGGCTCCTTTGGAGGCAGTGAGGGGTGTCTTGGCTGGGGATTTGGGGTGTGCAGGCTGCCCTGGCTACACCAGAGGTTCAGGGGCAAAATCCTCAAATCTGCTGGTACGTGTTTTTGGCTGTATATCCAGAGCAAATCCTTGAGGGCTCCCAAAATAATTTGGGAGCTGCCTCTCCTCTTCCCCCATCTCCTGGGAGCCCACATCCCATCTCCCGGGCATGCGAAAGCCGCCGGGATCTGGCTGGCGGGGCCGCGCGTGTTTGTCCCGGCCGGGTCACCCGGCAGCGAGCCCGGCCGTGGCTGGGCGCCTCCGGCACGGGTCCAGCGCTGTAAAACCCGCCCCTCGCTGAGCAAAGAGCGGCGCCGGGGCAATGCCTGACCCCTGCCCCTCGCCCTGCTGCGTGGCTCAGCACGGGGACCTGGGGACACCGGCACGGCCCCTCTGGCGTCACCTGTCCCTCCTGTGTCCCGCAGAGTCGGCGGTGGGTGAGGACACGCAGCGAGGTCCCCCGGGACACCAGGTAATCCCACCTGGGCCACGGGACAGGGTGTGCTCCGGGCTCCTGGGGACACCGGGGTGTGGGGACCAGCAGCATGGAGCAGGGGCGGCACAGCCTGTCCCGGGGATCTCCCAGGGAGAGCCCCTCGGTGCTGCTGCATCCCAGAGATGGGAGAGAACGCTGGGGACAGCCCTCTCCGTCCCGAGGGGCTCCTGTGCTCCGCACCGAGCCCGCAGCGGGCATCGGGGCTGCGGGGGGGACCCGTGGGGAGCAGCTGGTGACTCCAGCACCTCTCCCCGCAGAGCATCCGTTGTCAGGCCATGGCAGCCCAGCCAGTCGGGGGCCAGAAGCCCTTCCACGTCGTCTCGCCCGTCCTGGAGAGCCTGCCCCTCTCCAAGGCCGTGGGCACCAAGGTCTTCATGAAGCTGGAGAACGTCCAGCCCTCGGGCTCCTTCAAGATCCGGGGCATCGGGCACCTCTGCCAGGATGTGAGTGTGGGCATGGTGTGTGCGGGGGGCTGCTCCTGCCCTCATGGGGGGCACAGCGGAGGGACACAGCCGTCCTCTTCCCTCTCTCTCTCCTGCCTTTCAGGCTGCCAGGAAGGGCTGCCGCCACTTCGTCTGCTCCTCAGGTAACTCCATCCCGAGCCGGGGGCGTGCTCCTGAGGAATCTGGGGATGCACAGGGGGTCGAGCCCTGCCTGACCCCCACTCTCCGCAGGGGGAAACGCGGGTCTGGCAGCAGCGTACTCAGCCAGGAAGCTGGGGCTGCCCATCACCGTGGTGATCCCCAGCAGCAGCGGTCCCAACCCCGTGCACAGACTGGAGGAACTGGGGGCAACAGTCGAGGTTTACGGCAAGGTACCCCCAAAACTGGGGTCTGGGGGGTCCAGAGGGGGCTGAGCCCGACCTCAGCCTGCTCATCGGTGCTTGGCAAACCCCATTCCAAAACGTCCCCCTCCTGCATTCCCTGCACCCCGGCATCACAGCGGGGTCACCCTGGGAACCCTCGCCCGTTCTGGTGTCCTGCAGCCCCGCAGTGACGAGGGACCCATGCCTGGGTTGTGAGGGCTGTACGGAGCCCCGCTGAGCCCCCATTGCCCCCCCAGGTGTGGGATGATGCCAACAGGAGGGCCCAGGAGCTGGTTAAGACAAAGGGCTGGGTCAGCATCCACCCCTTCGACCACCCCTTGGTGTGGTGAGTGCTGCCAGGACTCAGCTCCTGCCCCCGCTTCCCATCCCTGGACGGGATCCAGGCTGGCCCGAGGTGTCCCCAGGCTGCATCCTCCTGCCCCTCACCCTGCAGGGAGGGTCACGCCAGCCTGATCCGGGAGCTGAAGGACTCTCTGGAGGCCAAACCGGGTGCCATCGTGGTGGCGGTGGGTGGCGGGGGTCTGCTGGCCGGTGTCGTGGCCGGCCTGCACCAGGTGGGCTGGCAGGATGTCCCCATCGTCGCCGCCGAGACCTGGGGAACTCACAGCTTCCACGAGGCGCTCAAAGCCGGCCGGCTCGTCACCCTGCCCGACATCACCAGGTGGGCAGCCAGGCGTGCGGCGAGCTGGCAGGGCTCACTGCGGCGTCCTCGCCTTGACCGCCCCGTCCCCTCCCTCCCGTCCCAGCGTGGCCAAGTGCCTGGGAGCCAAGACGGTGGCGGCGCGGGCGCTGGAGTGTGCCCAGGAGTGCCAGGTGATCTCGCAAGTGGTGGAGGACACGGAGGCCGTGCGGGCTGTGGAGCAGTTCCTGGGTGAGCGGGGGTGACGGGGACACCGCCGGACCCCGGGGGTCGCTGGAGCCGGGGTGCGGGGGGAACACGGACTCCGTGGGTGGTGCCGATGTCCCCCTGCTCTGCTCCCCGCAGATGACGAGCGGATGCTGGTGCAGCCGGCGTGCGGGGCCGCGCTGGCCGTGCTCTACTCGGGGCGGCTGCAGCGGCTGCAGAGCGAGGGGCGGCTGCGGGCCCCGCTGGACTCCGTGGTGGTCGTGGTGTGCGGCGGCAGCAACATCCACTCGGCCCAGCTGCGGGCCCTGAAGAGCCAGCTGGGGATGGAGTGACGCCAGCCCCGGTGTGACAGGATGTGACAGAGCCTGGCTGGCACACTCTGCTTGCTTTCCTCCCAAAATAACCAAAATAAAGCCTGGGACACGCGGGGCCGGACTCCTCACGCAGCCTTTTCCAGCAGGAATGGGGAAACTGAGGCACGGGGCTCGCAGTGCAGGCAGGGGTGGAGCCGGGGTGCTGCCTGTGCTGAGGGCGGGACTGGGGTCCCCACATCCCACCTTTCCCCTGGGACCCGCCAGGTATCCTCCTCCCCCCCCTCTGCTCCCTGCCCCTGCTCCTCCCCAGGCTGCTCGGGCTGCAGCTCCCCACCTCAATTAGCAAGCGCTCCCTCTCTGACTAATTACTTTGCTACTGTCTTTATGCGTTATTATTCTAATGATTATTAATTATTACAATCCTCTCCCGTTCCTGCCGCGCTGGCTGCGGCCGGACGAGAACCACGCGCTTGTTACGGTGATTTATCCACGGGGATCCCCGGCCGGGTTTAACACCTGCGGGCGCCGAGGTGCTCCAACATCTGGAGGGGATATACCCCATCCTAGACCTCCTAAGATCCCTTTTTCGCCCCATCCCACTCTTTTTCCCACCCTCCCTTTCCCCCAGGCTTTCCCGTTCTCCCCCATTCCCGCTCTGTAGCGCTGTGTTTGCTTTCAGCCCTTTGCTGTGGCGCCTCCTGGGGTTTTTTGTGTCCTCCCAACACCTCTCCCCTCTCCTTCCTCCCATTCCCGGGTGATGTGGGGTCTTGCTCCTGCTGGTGCTCCCCAGCCCCGCCTGGTTCCCCGCTGAGCCCCTGCCCTGAGCGCCACCCTGTGATGCTGGGCAGGGAGAGAAGCCTTTTGCTGC
>VWZT01008193.1:632-55600 GCA_013397055.1 Pachycephala philippinensis
ACGAGAGTATTGGGGTGCTGGCCTCTCGGTCTGCCGGCGCCACTACTATCTTCGGAAAGATCATCGGCAAGGTGTTTCCCTGGTATCGTCAGCGACGAGGACGAGGAGGTAGCCGCGGCTTTCCTCTGTGCGCGGTTCCTCTTCCCTTCCCTTCCCCCCCTCCCTCCCCCGGTTCTCCCCCGGCGAAGGAGCCCCAGGACGGCTCGCTCGGGGCGCTCTGCGGCGAGCGGCGGCCGCCCCGGCCCCATGTAACGGGACGCGCTCGGTGCTCCCACCGCCGGTCCCGGGGAATGGGCGCCAAGGGCGCTCCGTCCCTCGGGTAAAGGGGCCCGGGATCTCCATCCCAGGCCCCACAGCAAACGGCTCCCGGCCCCGCGTCCCCCGGTTCAGTGGGAGAAAGTTGCGGCTTCCCCGGGAAGCGGCGGCAGCCCGGGAATAGCCGCACCGGGTATGGCGAACGGATCGAGCGCGCACGAAAAGCAGAAACCGAGGGAAGGTCGGGCAGTTCCTGTCTCCTCGTCTTTCCGAGTTCCACTGCCAAGCGACTCGCAGGATTTCACCGGGGCTGTTGTATGAGGTTAAAAATAAAATGCTGAAAAGGCTTGGTAGCTGACAGGAAGCTTTATGAGTTCAGATTCTTGCAGATCTTGCAGAGAAATCAGGCGTTTCCCTTACAAAACGTGCATTGAAATCACTGGAGGCTGCAGAAGTGAGGAAGCCTCACTTTAACTTTTTCTTTGCATCTCCCTTTGAATATTTTTTGCCTCTTGTGCATATCAAAACCGTGTTCTGTCAGCCTTTGCCACGGTATGTTAGTAACGTTTAGAAGTGCAGAATTTGAGGACTACTTTGCTTGTGCAAGGACTAGCAAGATCGGGACCTTAGTTTAGAAGAATGACAGGATAACAGATCCCAGGGATTTTAGGCTAAGACTGTTCCTGTTCAACAGAATATATCAATAGCTTTCAGTTTGCTGGAATACTTGAATGTTCACTTTTAAGTCTGTTGAGTACTTATTGAAGCTGACATTCAAAGCTGTGCATGGAGTGGAATTGTTAACTAAAAACAGAGGGCAATCTCAAAACTGTGGTTGGATCCAGCAGAGGTGCTCAGTGACATGACCCCTCAATTCTCTTCCAAGTAGAGTGAGTCAAAGGAGTTACTTTTTTTAAGGGAATATTCCTTTCTTACACCTGAGAGTACAGCAGAAATAATGGAAATAGTAGCAGCTAATGTTTTAATTACTGAGCTCTTACATGTTTATTATTTTTGTTTAAGCATTCGGTAAAGAAAAAGACAAAGAGAAGAAGTTAGATGATGACAGCACCGGTACCACAGTCCCTCAGTCAGCTTTCTTGGGTCCAACATTATGGGACAAGACACTGCCATACGATGGAGACACTTTCCAGTTGGAATACATGGACCTGGAAGAATTCCTCTCAGAAAATGGCATTCCACCCAGCCCAAACCAGCATGAGCCTAGCCCTCACCAGTCAGGTCTCCAGCAAGCTACCTCAGCATCACCTTCTGTCATGGACCTCAGCAGCAGGGCTTCTACTTCAGTCCATCCAGGCATGGTGTCGCAGAACTGCATGCAGAGCCCGGTCAGACCAGGTAAATCAGCCCTTAGAGCTTCCTTCTGGAATTTGGCATGAGCCCCTCCTCCCCGCTGTAAATCACTGCTTCTCCCTGTGCAGCTGACAGGCAGCTTAGAGCCCAGAGGATTCCTGTCACTCACACTCCAGCAAATAAAAACAATAGCTCCAGTTATTGCTAAGCTACTCCACCAGGATTTTTGTTTAAATTATCTAAGGAAAGCTCTGGGAATTCCAAGGAAACTTGGCTATCTTAGTTGGTATCTTAGCTGTTAGCAAGTAAAAAGACCACTGACAGAATGGCATAGATGCCCCAGTGTTAAATGAGCAGCGAAAAGGACTGTGAAAGAGAATATTTCTTCAGCCAGTATTTGATGTGAGAACACAGGAGTGGGCAGTTATTCTGGAGTTAAAGGTTAATGCTTCTTACTTGAAATTTTGGCCATAATCTTACTCTCTAGTGAGCAAACTAAAATTTGCCACAGGAACTGAGTTTTGGAACGACATTATAATCTTGCTTAAATTGGCATAAACTGAGTGTAACTCTGACCTGAGTTTATAACTTGACTCTGCAGTCACCTTAAGCTTAAGAAAACACCATGGAGTCCAAGGCCTGGTTGTAATGCACAATTCCAGCCCATCTGATGTCAGTGGAAGTCTTCTATTAGTTTATTAGCACTTGAGATCATCCCTTTAGAGACACCAGTCCGAATCCAGAGTAACCGCTCTGGCTTGACACCAGCATGGCTGAGATCATGGGCAGTGGAAAAGTGTCAACATTGAGGTCTGGGAAACATGGAGCTTTGCCTTTCTCCTTAAAAAAAAAAAAATACAGAGAGTGACTTATTTATTGTGCTCTTCTGCTCACACGAGGTGTGCTAGAGCAAAGTGTGCTCTTGGCAGCAGGAAACCACTCCTCTCCCTTCTGCTTGATCGTTTGCCATGCTCAGCGTGTGAAGTCATTGTCAGAATCATCTGATAAGGAGGCAAAATAAATAAATAGACGGGCAAAAGTTGTGGAGCAGGATGAAATAGAAATGTCTTACAAGTCTGCAACATTCCTGTCTCCTTAAAAAGAAATAAAACATCCCCCAAAGCTCCCCAAACCTGTCAACAGACACCTTAGCCCCCCATCAAAAGTGTGTGTTTAGTCATGGATTTCATTTACTTACTTTTACTTTGTGTGGATTTGACTTTGCTTTGTGTTTCAGTTTCAAGGCTTTTCATGGTTAACTAATAACTTTTAAGGGTGTCCAAAGTTAAAATATATTTGGAGTAGGCAAGAGCAGAACATGACCCCTTGCTTTTTCTGAGCCAGCTTTAAAAATAGTGCATGTGTGCTACACCATTTTCTGTCGCTTGTGCACACACAAAATTAAAAGCAGATAATCTGTCCTCATTCTCTTCTTTTCAGAGGAGCCTGGTAGTGAGCCAGGCTTTTAATGATCACCTGTCAGAATTTATTTGTAATCAGCTGTCTGTGTGACTTTTCAACTCATCGATTTTTTTCAGTTTTTCCTGAGCCCTTTGCAGCTCAGGGTTAAAGGTTAAACTTACCTCACTGTGCACTTTTTTACTGTTGTAAAGGACGTTATGTCTGTTGAGGTAGGATAAAACGTCTAAATTTTCAGGTATTTTTCCCAACACCATCTTGCCTTAACAAGAATAGAATTTTTTTGTTAAATGTGTTTTTTGGTTTTTTTTAAAGGGAGCTCATTTCACTTCTTAAATAATGTTTTCTTGTCCCCCATTACAGATAGGAACTGTGACTTAATTAACGGTAGTCTGGTTTATCATTAGGTCGTTGAAATTTTTACGTGCTGTCATGTGAAAATCTTTCATTGACAGTCAGTACTGAAGAGAAAACCATCTCACAGTTTAGCATTTGAGCAAGTTTGAGAATATAACAGTATATTTTTTCTAAAATTTAGTAAAAGTAAAAAATGAGCATTTAAGAGTTGTCATAAAAGTGCCAAGGCAAATGTGCCCCTTTGAAATAGGGAGGTAAATGTTAAAATCATGGTAATGGAGCCTGTTGGTTAATATATCTTAAGACATTTAAAATAGATTTTTTTAATTGTCACATAAAGAAAGCTTTTTAATTGGTGTGAGCTATCATTCCAGTGTGCACAGTGTTGTGATTTGTGTTACTGTAATAAAGCAAAGCACAAGTAGTAGGAAGTATACAATTTCAATACAATGTGATCTTACTACTTTCAGGAAAACTGAATGTTTTAGGTGATAGTAATCTAAAAATACCTCATTGGTGTGTTTTCTGAATTTTGCCTTGCAATGGGAGCGCATGGGGCTGGAGGAAGGGTCCGGTCCCGTGCTGCTGCTGTCCCTCTTTAAATGGCCCTGCAGGTTTGGCACCCTGCTCACGTGCGGGTGGTCACAGCTGCCACCCTGGCTGTGCCCTGCCCGGGGGGGACATTCCCCCTGCACGTGGAGCCCCGGCTGTGGCTCTGTGACTGGGACTCAGGGATGTGCCTGGGCTGGGATGGGCCGTGGAAGAGCAGCGTGAGGAGATTGGATTTTGTGCGTGTGTTCCAGCACAAGCCTTATCTGTCCGTAGGAGTGAGTGGTGTTGCCCAAACGTGTTTTGTGCCGTGTCTGGAAGAGATCAGGAGATCTGCACTGGCGTTCCCTGAGTGTCATCAGGCTCAGCAAAGCTGTGCTGGCCCTGACTGTGAACGTGACATTACCAAAATCCTCACTGGTTTTCTTTCCCCCTGCTAAAAAATGTAATGGCAACAAAAAGGATCTGTATGAATATAACGTAATTCTGTATTTCCAGCTCAGATGGTCTGGTCAATGAAAAGAGGTTTAGGCTCACCGGTTTATCATCTGCAAAGAACAAAGCAAGCACCTACTTCTCATACATTTCTGTTCAGGGAATGTAGTTGCAGCAATTTCTGGTTTTGTTTTGACAAGGCATACAGGGTAATGACTTGCAAGAGTGGAACCATGTATTTATCTTTCACAGTGCTGATTTTGTTAATAAAAAATAGTATTTTGATTTATTTTAGCATGGCAGACCAACATTCATTGTCATGTGTAGATGCATTTAAAACTTCTGCTTTGTCTTGGTATTAGATGCTGGTAGGTTGGTTGAAATCTGTGGTCTCCTCAGAAAAAGGTTTTTAGATTTTTTTGAAGCTTTTAAAGTAACCCATTACTGCAAACACACTTTAGTGGTTCTTCATCTGTTGCACATCTCATGTAGTCTTTTGGTGGAATGTAAATCTCCATTTAAATGCAGAGTCCTTGAGGAAATTTGGAGTAATTTTTAGCTGTTTGTATGTAGAGGGAGAGTTCATGTTTTGCAGGGAACTAGTTGGTTGTTGCTTTTTACCTGGCTCTTTTCCCTGTGTAGCCCTGATGGAGGTGATTGGGGCAGGTACTGTAAAGGGTTTGAAAGGTGTGAATTAGAGAATCATCAGCTAGGCCTTATGGAGAATCCTAGCTAGAAGGTTTTGGGATTTTGTGGTTTAGATCTGAATTCCTGTTTGCTGCCAAACCCTTGGATGTGGAGCTGTATCACAGGGATGCTTCTGGCAAATGATAACCAGGTGTTTCTGCCTTGCTCCAAAGGAGGACAGGGCTGTTGGGGGCTCTGAGAGAACTCCCTCCTTCTTTGTGTTCTCTGATGGTGGTTTTCTGTCTGTGTTGCCTGCATGGCTGGGTGCCTTAGACTACTTGCCAAAGATTATTTAAGGAAAGAAAAAAAAAATAGAAAAACAAGCTTTGTAATCCACTGCAGAAATATACCTGTGTGCAATATCTGCAAGTCTTAAAAAAATAAAATTAGAGGCACATTAATCAAAAAGCTTAGAATTGTTTCCATGTGAAGCACGCTTACACCTCCCACCCCCCCAAAGAACACAAAGATTTTTATGAAATGCTGTGGTTTATTTGCTTAGTCCAAATATTCCTTCTAGAGTGCCGTATCCATTACCTGTGGCTTCTTACACAGGCACTGAGCTGCAGCGAGTGACAGCAGGCACCACTGGGTGGGATTCAGTGATTTTTGGAGCTCTTGTTTGTGCTAGGCACAGCAGCCAGCAGGGAGGGGCTTGTTCTTGCTCCATGCAGCCTCATCCCGGGATGACTCGGTGCGGGGCAGCCCCCAAAGGGTGTGTGTGCAGCACTCCCTGTATTGCAGCCTTCCTTAACGTGACCTCCTCCTCCTCCAGCACAGCTTGGCACAGCGAAGGGCAGCATTCCCAGCTGCCAGCTTGCGTGTGGAATCCTCTCCTAAGCTTTAATCACTGTTTACAAGCAGTCCCTGGGTGTTGCACCGAGCCCCTTCTCTCTCTCTCAAGGGCTCTGTACCTGCAGCAGCGGGGAAGGAGCTGGGAATTTCCCGACCTTTGGATTCCCACGTGACGATGGGAATGACCGGCCCCACGGTGGCCAGGCTGGTACCGGGAGGAGCTGCTGTGCACATTGAGCCTCACGTGAGGCTCCGGGAGCCCGCAGGACCATGTGCTCCGGGCACGTGTGCCTGCCCTGTGCCGCCCGGCTCAGCCCGGCCCCGCTCCCCGAGCCGCGCCCGGGGTGGCTGGAGGGATGCATGGATGGATGCATGGATGGATGCATGGAAAAGCTGCGCCCTGCGCTGCCACCGCCGAGCGAGTGCAATCCGCGGGCAAAGCCTCGCCAAACTGCTTTCTGGATCAAAGGGAGATGCAAAATATATTCAGGCAAATATTAAAAATAGCCCGTCACATGATAACGGGGAGGGGGGGAAAAAAAGTGCTGAACGCACAGGCTTGTTAATGCTGGAAGCAAGAACACTGTGTCTCCTTCAAGAGAGCTAATTTTAATATTCACAGTTAAATGTTGATTATTGGTTAAATAATTGCTTGGCTGCGTGAAAGAACTTGAAGTTAGTTTGGAGTTCAAACGGTAAACGGTGTGCAATAATCTCGGGTGTAAGGCTGTATTTTTAAATATCCCTGATTGACTCTCCAGGTCTCATACAGGGAGAGCTCCTTGTGCTGTCTGGACTTAGAAACAGGGCACATACAGGGAACACCTGGGATTTCGGTGGGGGTTTTTTTGTCCCCCTAAAGATATTTCAAGGATATCTTGAGTGTCAAGCTTGTTACAATTACTTAGAAAAGTACAATGTGTTTTTCAGAGCTTTGCTTCCCATCTCAAAGTGCACTGCAGAGTGATTGAATGGTTCAGTGCAGTGATTTGATTTAAGGAGCAAGTACACCCTGAAGTCTTTCATAAAACAATACATTATAGTGAAGAGAGAAGACCTCATCAGGAGATGTATACAAAGACACTGATATTATCTGATTAGATGAAGCCACATTAAATTGTTCAATCTCTACATATTTTTATGACAGCAAATTGGCAATTGTGGCAGCTGCAGTGGCCAGATTCTGCCAATTAGTCTCAGCAATAAGTACTTTGCTCCTCATGTGGTCTCTCTGATTTCTGTATTGCTCAGCAGGTAGGCAGCTTGTTGACTGCTCTCCGTCACCTCCCAGGTGGAGCAGCAAAATGTCACCATTCACTCTCTTGTCATTCATCTTTCTGGAATTTTTTTTTTTTTAAGGGGGTAGCAGCTCTCAGTGGCCAGTGGAGTTTTTACAGGATGAAAGGACTTAGTCACCATCAGGTCACCATTAGGACTTCAGTGCATTATGAAATCAGAAGTTTGGTTGCCTGGCAGTACACTATGGAGCGGTTTAGTTTATATCACACAAAATGTGAGCGTAGGTTTCCTTTTTTTTTTTCCTTTTGTAAAGTCTTCCTTTCATAACAAATAAAATATATTTTCAATATTTTGTCTTAATTTCACAGAAGACTGGCGATCAGAAAAAAATATTTCAGCGAAGTTATTTCAAGAAAAACTGTGGGTTGATCTCTTCTACCTTAAGTAGATAATGAAAGCTCTGAAAAAAACCATTTACTTAAACCTCAAATCTATTCCACTTAATGGACTAAGTTATACATAATCACTTGGTATCGAAAATGAGTGTAAAATGCACAACTGTGTCAAAATGAATGTATGACAAACAGGTTTTTTGTAGCTTGTATAATCTTTTTTTTTTTTAATGAACAAATGGTGATAAAGAAGCTCTCTGTTTATCACAAAGCTGAATTTGGTCTTGAGAGCTTGAGAGCTGCAGTGTGGAGAGCTAACACAGGTGGGTAAGGCAGCATGTGTCGCAACGTTTCTTTTTTTTTTTTCCCCCTTTTATTCTGGTGCTGTTCACAGCACTTCAGCTTTGCATGACTGAGGTGCTATCCATCCAGTTTTAAAGAAATGCAAAATACTGTTCAGCCTCTCACATTTCTGACACGCTTAAAGCTGTGGTACAGTTCTGCTTCTCATGTCCCATTCTCCCAACTAAGTTATGCCAGGGCTAAATTTGGCCCAGATTTTTGTTGTGCACCCTCCAACACCATTGCTTAGCTCCTCTGATGTGGCAAGCTCTTGCTTCAGGGTTCTCTGCTCAACTTTGAGAGAAACAGCTCTAACTCTTCATCCCACTGGCATAATTCTCTTGTTCATATTACTTGCAATTTAATGAAAACAGGCACTGAACATTTGTTTTGGTGTATGGCTGTTGTAGGAGGAAATAAAAGAATCCAAATTGCATTAGGGTTCTAGAAAACTCAGCTCCTTGTTAACTGGAACACAAATGTAGATTAGTGCTCAAAACGGGAACCACAGATGGGTGCATTAGTATGTGTTTCCTACAAGCAGAAGCTGCAGTGAACTGGAGCAATAACTCACCTGTAACCAAATGTCCTCCTTAAATGTGTAGGTGTATAAGAAGAAACTCAAAAATACAGAGTTTGGCAAAGATTTGTTGAAGATGGAGAATGGTTTAAAAAAAAAAAGCATTCTTTTCCAATTAGCCTTAGGGAGCTCAGCTTGCTGTAAATTCTTTGTTCTGGAACATGGGTATGGACAATAGGTCAAAGATTAAGTAATTCATTACAGAACTGGTTGGTTCTCCTGAATTTAATAAACAAATGAATGAACAGGGTTCTCTGTCCGCAGCAAGATCAATTAATTTGTGTGGCAGTGATTGGATCTTAAATTTTATTTAAAACACTTGCAAGGCCTCCCTGCTTACTTAATGTCTGTGTGGACATTGGTGTCTTTGAGGTGACCTGGTCCCTCAGCAATCATGGGACAGGTGAAAGCGCTCCAACAGAAGTTAAATGTGGAGAGGAAGGAAACCGTAAATTACGTTTGGAAAGAAAGGAAGGAACAATAATGTGAAACTTCAAAGCACAAAATACTGCAGAAATGCGTTGAGTGGAGCAATCAATATTTTTAGGACAGCAAGATTATTGGAATAACTGCACTAAACCTTCTTGTAGAAGAGCACATTGCACAAGGCTGCAGAACGTAAAGCACGGGCTCAAGGCTTGTGCTGAGGCAGAGGAGATGACCTAAAACAATTCAGTCCTTTTTACAAACTCACCACTGCAACATTTCGAAATGAGTCTTACTCCAGCAAGAAGCCTGCTTAAAAAAACCAGCTGTGTTCTTGGCTTAGTAATGCTTAGTAAGTAGGAACTGAGCACTCAAACCCAAATTCTGTTCCTCATCAAAACAGAGAGGGTTAAACTGAATGTGAAGGGCCCTGCAGCAACCAGCCCTGAGCCGCTGCCTCTCTTTGTGCTGCATAGTGGAAATATGGATGTGGGTGACGTCTGCATCCCTGCAGCTGCGGCCCCTCCGTGGGGCACTGGCCCTTCTGGGCACGGAACTCGTGCAGCTCTTGCTCGCTGTGAGAGATGAGCATTGGGGTATTTTTTTGTTCCCGTTTTTCTGTGAAAACAAACCGAATCTGGTCATGCTGGTGTGTATGGCCTCTTGCCTGTTCCTGCTTGCTGGTTTTTGATTGTAGCAGCTGATTTTAACCAAACGTAGCAAGAAAGTTGTGATTTTGAAGAATTAATTACAGTCCTAAAATTTTGTGAAAATAAATGACTGGGTATGTGAGTGGATATAGGATGGGAATGTGTTGCTGAGCAGGAAGAGTAATGTAAATGTGCATTTTCTACATCAGAAAATGTAAGACCTTTAAAATGCCGGATATGTTTGAAATGCTTCTAGAAAAGCCGGCATCCTTTTAGACACCGTGAGATGCCAATTCACTTTGAGAAAAGAATCTGCAAGAAACCAAATTTAATTGGTTTAGTGTGTGTTGGAGGGAGGGGAGTCACAAACTTTTTCCACCATTCTTCTTCTTCTGTGGAACTCCTTAGGTTCTCAGGTTCTGTGATTAGATGAAACTCTGGGGTTTCATTTAAAAAGAGAATTTGGAAAATGAGCTGTAAGGTTTGTAAGGAAGGTCTTTAAAGTTCTCATCCCACGCAATGGAATGTTCTTAACCCTCTCCAAAGCCAAGCACAGTTATTTTACTGAAAAATTTTCTCAACTTTTATGCATCCTTGCTGTATCCTTTTCCTCTTGTGCAGCAGAGTCACTCCAGCTCTGCTGCCTCGTTTGAAACTACCTTGCAGTGATCTAACTCCAGATTTGATGGCTCTTATCACAATTATTGCAGCGTCACATGCGGGCGGGTGTCCAAGTGACCTTGTGCGCGCATCCCGCCGCTCATCCCCCCCTGCACACGGAGCTGGCTCCCTCTAATCTGGGAAATTTTCCACCCTGCCACCGGGGTCTGGGCTGCAGCGAGGTCAGGAGTCAGTGAGGAACAGGGGAGAGTGAGAGTGGGCTAAAAATGTTGAGGGATCAAAGAGGAAAAGTAGGTCGTGGCAGGTTACGTGTGCTGGGAGGAGGGATGAGGGAGCACAAGTGAGGGGGAAGATTTGTTTTCCTATTGGCTTTTCAAAGTTGTGCAATTTAAGAATTGGATTAACCTGATATGACTTTGTTTTTCTGCCAGATTAGATATGTTGAGTTTCTTGGCATTGTGAATTGTACAGTACATTGTGTGCTGTAAAATATGGGTGTGTCGGGACAGAGCTGTAGTGACACAACCCGCTCTCGGTGTAATGCAGCACTTCTGGGTGGACTCCCCTGCTCCCTTTCCCCAAAACATACTTGTAGGGCCTTTACAAATTTGTTTCCAGCACGGCATGAAGACATTTTAGTACCATTTCTGATAAGGTAATACTTACCTGAGGTCCAAGAACCTGTTTGGACTGGCTGTGGCATATGCAATATTAAATGCCTCTAAAAAAGAAAAAAACTGTTTGAAAAGATACTCAAGAGTCTCTTCCTGCTTCCTCAGGATTAAGTTGGAGAAAGTTTATTGGGGAATGCTGCAAATGTTTTTTCTGCCTTTTTTTTTTTTCTAACGTGTCTAAAACATTGCCTTTAGCTTAGCTTTTGAAGAGTGAAAAAGCAGATACAGATCTGAAATATCTGCAAGTGCTGAGCTCACTGTTGTTTGAAGTATACCACAGCAGCATATCAATGTCAAAGTAAAATTTTCACAGTAGCATATATTTGCTCAATGGTTTTGGTTCTTTGTTTTTGTTTTGTTTTGTATGCTCCATTCATCCTGAGATAATTTGGTTTGGTGTATCCTTTTTATACACTGGGCTTGCCCTGTGAAACAGCCCAATTCTCTCTGCTTATTGCTGGGTGAGGGTGGAGTACTAAAGAAGGGTGGCCAGAATCACAGCCCTGTCCGGCTGGGTGATCACTGCTCTGGTTAGTAAAGAGTGTGAAGACTTTGGGGAGTGAAACTGCAAATACCTTGGGGCACTGTTGTTTAATTCCTGCTCTGGTTTTCCAAACTTTTCCAGGGACCTGAGCTACCCAAGCAGGTTAGTCTCAAGGGACTGACCATAGCATGGCTTTTGTCACCAGCTGTCTAACAGCCTGCCCTCTATATCAAGAGTTTTACACTGAGAACTGAGGAGTTATGTCCCTCCCTGTAGTGAAGATTGTTTCCCTTGGAAGAGAAGAGCGTAAATAACAGATCAGGTTAATAAATCACATATCTAGATTCTGTCATGCTCCTCAGCCATGTGTTGTTACCGTGTCTTACTCTTCCAACTCAAAAGGGCAAAAAGCCACAGGGCTTGCTCACCAGCTGAAGGTGTTTCTGGAGTGGTAGAACATTTCTTGAATTGTTTTATGGAATGATAGAACATTTTTTGAATTGTTTCTGGAGTGATAGAACATTTTTTGAGAGCAACACCAATTGAGTAAAATGGAGCAGGAAGCTGACCTTGTGAACACCTGCGTCACTCAACTCTATACTTACATGAGAGAAATAGGGAAAAGTGCAGCATATTTAAAGTTAACCTGCATATCTGCCTTCTGAGGAGGTTAAACCACAAGCCTTCAGTAACACATGTTGGACAGCTGTGGTTTGGGTGTCTGCTTGAAACACCTTGCCTGTTGGTGCCTTGGCACTTAAAAAATCAGGGCATGGATTGTCCAGGCTCCAAGGCCTGATGTTGGTGCATCCATAATCACGTGGCTGCCCTCAGAAAGCCTGATCTTTCAGTTGAACCGTGCTCATCACCAGGTTTAAGATGCACTTTTCCAGAGTCTCTTGTCTGCTCAATTTTCTCAGTGCGACACGGTTGATGTCATTGTTGAAAATTGTGGTAGTCTCTGTGTGAAAGCTGTTCTGAACACGTGAAAAGGAGTCATTAGCTAAGGAGAAGGAAAGAACTGGAGGTGTAATTGTCAACTCATGTGCGTCTCTGATTTCACCAGGTGCTGCACGTGTCTGGTTTATCAATTTATTTCTGTTAGAAAGTAAACAAATCTCACTTTTCTTATGTACTCCGCTGACTGCTTCAGCCAAGTTGCTCTTATCTGCAGCAGGGATGTACTTCTGAGGTCTTGTGTTTGGGGGCTTTTCTTTCTGCATCCACATGTAACCTGCTCTCAGGGATCATGTGCAGCTCTGATGCTGGCCAGGGATGCTGTTTGTCTCTTCCTAAGTCAGTTATTTAAAAACATTATTATCACTACTATCAAAATACAGTACCTGACATGGGGGCAGCTGTTATCCCTCATGTTTTTCAGGCTGAATCCTTTGGCCAGGTTCTGTCTCACTTCATAGATGTTTCTCTGTGTTCAGCAGTGGCTGTTCAAGGGGTGTATGCACAGTCTGAACCCTGGGGGATGTGCACCATCCATCCTGGGCCGCATCCTGGCAGGCATGAGCACCTCCGAGTCGCCTCAGTGTGGACTCCAAAATCACTCAGCATTTTGCATTTTTGAAACACTGATGGGTAGCTCTCATTCCTATCCAATGACTTGTTTCCAGTGCCTTTTCCAACCCGGGTTCTCTCAGGATGTGCATCCTTGCAGGAGCTGGTGGTGTGTAACTCCAGTGGAGATGCAGCTGAACGCCGGGTGCTCAGCCCTGGGAGCTCAGTTAACACCTCATTAAAATCCACCACTGGCAACCCAAACCTTTAAGCAAACTCCTCGAGTAATTTCTTTGTGCTGCCCTTCAGTTTGCAGCCCGTGGCTGGTTGTTTCCCGCGTTCTCACGTTTTCCCAAGCCACTGGTGTGTACAGTCTGAAGATCACATTTAACCACCACAAGGAAATCAGCTTGGCCCGACAGGCTTCTCCATCACGTGGCTGCAAATGTGTTCACTCTGTTCTGCCAGATTATGGCTGGCTGAGCAAAATACAGTGAAGCTCTGGGCTGCTGGCCAAGCTTTTATTTCAGTTTGGAGCTTACAGCCACATATTTGCTCTTTGGCAGGACATCCACTGGGGTATATTTGGATAGTAATCTAGCATTGTTTTGCTGCATTTTCTTCTCCTTTTTTTTTCTTTTTTTTTTCTTTAATGCACACAGATAGTATAATCCCAACACTTTGTCCAGTCTGTATGAGGTTTCTCAGTGTACACCGTTATGTGTGTGCACTCAGAACTTGTAGCTGTGACCTTTGATAAATATAAGTCAAAGCAATTAACTTTCCTTTATTGAAAAATGCTGGATGTCCTACTCTTTGCCCCCTCTGTGCTGATAACAGAGCTGTGTTGTTACTCTTTCCAAGATCAAAAGCTTCAC
The DNA here is from genome assembly GCA_013397055.1 of Pachycephala philippinensis. Lineage (NCBI taxonomy): Eukaryota > Metazoa > Chordata > Aves > Passeriformes > Pachycephala > Pachycephala philippinensis. The sequence continues at coordinate 14,239 of VWZT01008193.1, forward strand.
TAGGGTTTGATTGAAGTCCAATTATGGAAGGAAGTAACTGTGCTGGAGCCCTGAAAATAGCAGTAATTGTTAAAATAATAAAGTGTGTCCTTGTGTGTCTTTATAATATTTAAAACTTCTTTTGGGGTGGAAGGGGGTGGCTTTCCTCTAGCTTTAAAATGAAAATATTCACAAATGTCTTGGGAAAATAGGAGTGTGCTGTTAGAAGAATTTCTTTTCTCTGGATTTCTTCCTTCAGTTCTGTTCTCCACCCCAAGTTGCCTTCCTCAGAAGCTGTTTGCATGCAGCCTGACTCATGCAGGAAAATAAAGCTGGATTTGATTTTTAACTGTATGGGAGGCTTTGAGTTTGGGGGGGATAAAGGCTTTATGATGCAAACTCCTTTATTTCTCTGTGAAACCAAAATGGGCTTTTCGAAATGCAGCGTATTTTGGAAAGTTGGCTCTGGGTTTGAAACCCCAACATCTCCAAGGGCACAAAGCAGTACAAAAAGATATAATGCTTGGGGAAGGGGTACAAAACTTGAGGGCAAGGGGCAGCATTTGAGGAGCAGTTCCTGTCATCTTCCAAAGGGACATGGCTCTTCCCGTGTGTGTGGAGGGGTTTGTTTGGTTTTGTTTAGATGGATGGAATTGAGCCTTGAATTGTGGGGTTTTGGTTACTTTATCAAAATCCTTGAGCAGTGTCTGAACAAATCAACACTGGCAAAGCTGAAATACTTTTCCTCAAATCTATATGTTGTTGTTTAGGATATAAATATATTTTTGCCTCCTCTTAGTCTTTCCTGCATCCTCAGAGAGGAGGGAACCTGGGAGAAAGCCCAGGCTTTCATCTGGAGTCAGCTGCTTCAGCAAGAGCTTCTGCAAGGGAGAGCTTTGGGTCTTGATCTTAAAGCCCAGCATGCCTAAATGCCTATTTGCCAGTTGTGGTGTTGAGTTAATTGAAACCCTGATGTGAATAAATAGAAATGAAGATGATAATATGGACAGTGATTGCCATAGGGGCTGCTTTGGGGATTGTACAGCTGGGGCTGGTTTGAAATTACAGCAAGATTTTACCAGGGTTTGGTTCTGTTTGGTTTTGCTTTTTTTAACTCACGTGCTTGCACACACGTCTGATACAGGTAGGACAAGATAATCCTTACATGAAAATCAATCCTTGTGTACTTTTATTTCAGCCAGCTGGACTTAAAATCACTAAGTACTTGAATAATATCTTTGCATTATATATAAATGGTATCAAGTAATAAGCCCAGATGATTGTACAGACTAGAATTTTCTTGGCCCCTTAAATTCTTAGGACAGAACCTGTTAATTTATTCATTTGAATTTTACTGTTGCACTGTCTCCACTGCCGTAAAAATTACTTAGTCTTTCTTTTTTCTTTTAAACTCATCTATTTATTCTGACTGTAAGACAGCTTTATGTATATATCATCTATAAAATACTCTGCCTTTTCAGCTCCCTGCTCTTACTGGGTTTGGGTGGATCTTTGGAATACAAACTGCTTCATTGCCTGCTAGAAATTTTTAGGTATCAAAAGCCTTAGCAAGGGGTGTCCTCTTGGTGTTTATCCAGTTGGCAGCTTGAGCCGCTCTCAGAAACAGCCCTGGCTGATCTCGAGGAGCTGCTGAAACTCATCAAGCAGGTTCCTGCTCACCAATTATCCAGTTAAGCAGAAAGAGGAAAGGTGTTTCTCTTGCTTGTTTTTTTTTGTTTGCAAAGTTTAACCCGTTCTTCCCCAAGCTGGAGCAGCTGTGGGTGTGTAACGTGGCAGCAGCAGCAGGGAGAGTCAGGGGGAGAGGGGCAGAGGGGATCTCTGACCTTGCACGCTAAAAACACACCAGGAGTACATCCCTTGGGTGGGATGGACAGGCAGCTTCCAGCATAAATCCACAGCATTCTAATTCTTAGATTCCTACCCGATGTCCCTCAACAAGCTTTTTGTCCACATTTTAACAAAATCTTAAGAAAATAAAAGAAATCCCCCCTCCAACCAAACCCCTCCCTACTTAAAGCCAATAATAAATGTTTCATTGCTGCCAGAGCAAATTTGTTGATTCCCCAACACTCCTACTGTGTCTTGGTTGGAAGACTTAAATTGCTTGCATAAGTGCTGGGGATAATAGAAAAAAAGCTCTTTCTAGGAGAGTTCTGGTTTTCAGTACATATTGTAAGAGTAAATAAATGCTCAGATGATAGCAGACAGCTGGGTTGTCCACATCTGACTGTCTTCTACATTGATTTTTAAGGCAGCCCATGTGCATGGCTGCTTGCTGGCTATCAATACCAGATGTGTCTGCTTGGAATTCAGAGGGATTGTCAAGTGACAGTGCAGTTGTGAAACAAATAATTTTGATCATGATTACTGAAAATAGTAAATGAGTGGGTAGGATAAAGTGAAGAGATATTCTCAGTTCCAATAGAGAACAAGAGGATTAAATGGCTTTCCTGACTGCCATTAACAAGTAGTGACTTGGTGAATATTTTTTTTTCCTTCCTACCTCCTGCCCAAGGAATTGGCTCCATGAGCAGCACAACCCCGTGGGTTCTCTGATGTGTAACGAGGCTCCTGCAGCCAGGGAGGGAAGAACTTCTTTCATTTACGTTGTTTTCACAAAGCTTGGTGGTAGCACATGGGATGCCTTGCTGCCAAATTCGTTGGAAATTGGCCAACAATTTCCCAAGCTTTTGAGGGAGGGGGCTGGACAGATGTGCACAGCAGGACTGCACAAAACTCATTTTTCTGGGAAATTAGCTAAAGAGCAACTGTCAAGTACTGGGGGCACTGAAATGAAGTTTGCAAAGCAATTGGAGGAACTGAAGGGCCGTTTGATATCTTAATTCTGTACGTGTCCATTAACCAGGTGCACGAGATACAGTCCTTGCCCACAGGCTGGATCCACACTGGCAGATTTCCATCTGCCCAGGACCTGTCTGGAGCACTGAAGTGTAATTTGGTGACTGCACTGATTGTTTTGTAAGTGACTGGAAATGCTCAGGAAGAAGCAGATCAAAATACTCATCAGCTTAGGCTGTGGCAGAGCTTGATCTGGATGTCTGAGCTGTGCTGGCTGAGTGGTCTGTGAAATAACCTTTGGCTATAGGTAGGGCCTTTCTTTCATTTCCTGAGTAGTCCAAGGGTGTAACTGAATATTTACTACTGTTCAACATTGCTTTTTATACTTTTAAAAGGAAGATCTGTGAGTGCACGTGTTGGAATGCATGTTAATGACAAAATTTGAACAGAGCCTTTCCATTATCAGGATTTTACTGAGTTTTGCTTGTGCATTGAACCCTCAAAGACCTTTTCCGAGCAGCAAAATGGATGCCAAAGAGGTAGAGCCAAATTGTGGGGTTACTGAGCGAGGCAGCTGCAAAGCTGGGTGACCACCTGGTCCCTGGCAGCTTGGACAAACCCTCTGAGCCAGGTAAGGGTGGGTTGGGACTTCTGCTTCAGTGGGTGCTTCTTCCAGGCTGCAGGTGAAGGAGGTGAGGGCTGGGGCTGTGTTGTGGGTGGGCAACAGCATCTGAGCTGGGTGTGAGTTGTGTGGAATGCAGGTGCACAAGTAGCCTGGGCATGAGGAAGCAAAATGTTTTCACCTGTGAATAGATGAGTTACTTCTGCTGAGGTGCACAGGAACACAGGGTTAGCTTCTGGAGAGAGAACACATTAAAAGTGGCATGAAACATCTTTATCGTGAGACCAGCTCTTGATTTATTTCTGAAAATCTGGAGCACCATGAATCTGCCAGTGCAATTTTCTTTATTCCTTCTGCATTTGTAAAAGGAGAACAAATAAAAATGTTCTGTAAGCTTTGCTACATTTTTAAAAAATACCATTTATATGACACAGCTCTATTTTGTATAATTTTTTCATATCCAGAATACAGAGGGCTTTAGAATAGATGAAGAAAAGCTGCATATCTGAGTTTAAGATAAAATAAGATGATCCCTGTGACAGAGACAGCAGAAATGATGTGATACGACAGTTGCTGTAGCAACACCACCTACTTCATGAAAATCAGAGTTAACAGGAGTGTAAAAGGTAAAGCCCACATAATTTTCCAAGCCTATGAATTGCTGCTGCCCTCAGCCTGCAGTGCTTTCCAGCTCTCCAGTTCTTCTCTTTCCATGTGGGCACAGAATAATCACCTTTTTCCACACGGCCAACTCCTGCAGACCCCATCCTGCGTTGAGCAGGGGCACACGGTGGGAATTCTGCAGGTGACCTGGGAATAAGAGGGAAATGAAGGATTTTGTCCTGTCCTGTCCTGTCCTCCCCCCAAATCCTCTCAAAAGCCCCAGACAACAGAATGCTGTGAGGCCTGTGCTGTGTCTACAGAGGATGGGATGACCACCAGTGTAAAAAGGAAGCCAAGCAGTCAATTTACCTCCGTGGGACTCGGCTTGTAAAGCACTGGTGTGTTCAGTATGAATTAAGTAGACACAGAAGGTCTCAGGGATAAGAGCACTTTCCCCCTTCCAAATAAACCCAAAATAGTGGTGCTCCATACCTCTGCATTTATAAAATGCCTACTCCCATGTTTAAAAGCTCCCATAGGCAGTGAATTGATCAATGATTTGCCAGTGCATGTTGGCCTCAAGGTTACATTAAAATAAACTATTTTTAATATATTGATATTTTAAAAATATGTTGACTTAATATATTAATGGTTTTTGTCGCTAATTGGCAGTGGAGAGCCATGCTGTGTGTGACAGCAAGAGTAAATCTCTAAAAATCTTTATTACTTGGAGGAGGAGTGTTTAGAAGAAATGGCAGTCTCATATGGAGTCAAGTTTTTTGATCCCTTTTGCTGACATGCCTCCTGAAGGCATCACAGTAAACGCACTATTCAGTAATTGGAGGGAGGTTTGATTTCTGTGTCTTGGGGCATTTTGATTTCATTTTTGACATCGTTCACTATCTTCACAGGTTCAGCATGCCTGTTGCATTGAGAACATGCATCCTAGTGTGTCCAGAGGCTTAGTTCAGGGCTGTGGGCAGTTTGCAGAGGAGGTCACAAGAAGGAATATAAGTATTAGAATTCCAGGGTTTCTTCAAGAGATATTCCATCACCGGCCTCTTTCACTGCCTCTGTTTTTAGAAGAGGAACCCGAAGGTTTTGGTACGCGTTGCTCTGTCTGGGCCGTGTGAGTGCTGTTGTGAAGCACAGAAGTCTCTGCAGGCATTAGTTTGGGTTTGGGGGCTCCTCAGCAGAGCAGTTTCTTGCCATTTTCTGGTACTCAGTGACTCCCTCACATTTAGAAGTGAATTTATCAGTGCCCAGTGTTCAGTGCTGTAATATCTTTCAATTAGGCTTGCTTTTTGATGTTACCTGATTTTGCTTGTGTCTGACACGCCACCAAAACCTGTTTTATGCAGCAGCTGTCGAGAAGTAGTTACAGACACAGGGGTAACATCCATATCCAACAGCCTGTTCTCCTGGAATTTTCCCTAAGTGGTGACGTGTTCCCTTCCTTCCTCTGGCCCCCTTTTTCAGGCTGCCCAGGCCAGATGCATCTGTATGGTTTATAAATGGAGATAAATGCAGCAACAGAGAAAAAGCTACAACCACACACACTTTATGTGTGCTCCTTGGGAATAAAGCTAGTGTATATAAAAGCAAGTTAGACCTCTGCAGTTATTGGGCTGTAACAACCCAAGTATAATTTTTCGGGTTTTGCTGTTTGTTTGGGGTTTTTTTCCAAAACATATTAGAGGATCCTAATTTAAGGCAGAGAGAAAATAAAATGTACTCAGCCTTACTTAGGTTATGGGAACAGTGTGTTCCCATTCTGGCAGCTCTAATTCTTAAAACGTGATTATTTTATACAAATCACCCTCTATAAATTGTCACATAAAAAGTGTGCTTTGTTTTAGTGAAACGTAAAATGGAAAAAAATGGAAAAAATGTAAAAAGTGACTGCAACAGATAGTTCAGATTTGTGTGCACAGAGCAGATCCAAAGAGAAGAGGAGATTTGCAAGTTCCTGTAACTCTGCCCAGTGACCTCTTTTCCTTCAGGGATGTATTCCAGTGCTGCTGATAGCATCTGTTGTCTGTCTCTCGGGCTCCCCATTAGCTGCTGATTGGGAGGCAGAGGAAATGTACCTGCTTCACGTGGCTCTTCCATGCCAGCTGAAATCTCCCTTGACTGTGTTTTGATAACACACCCAGGCAAGCCGGGCTTGGGTACCACAACTGGGTAATAGATCCATGAGTCATGGGTGGCATATGCTGTCAGGATTACAGGAGGGCTCTTTGCAAGACCTGTTTACTGAGAGCGTGCTGTCCTAGATAGACAAATAAACAGAACAATGGGAGAGGGACTGACTTGCTCTGGAGTGTTGAAAAGCACACTGGCAATGGCACAGACACGTCTTGAGGACAAGTGGTGTCTTTGTTTTAAGCAGAATTCCGCATGAAGGCACATTTATGGATGGTGAGGTTGTAGCAAGGTGAAGGTCTCCCAGGGAGCAAGGGACAGGGCAAGGAGAAACAGCCTCATGCTGCACCAGGGGAGGTTCATGGTGGATGCCAGAAGAATTTCGTCACTGAAAGGGTGGTTTAGCATTGGCAGGGGCTGCCCAGGGAGGTTTGGAGTCCCCATCCCTGGAGGTGTCCAAGGAAGGCCTGGCCATGGCACTCAGTGCTCTGGGCTGGTGATGAGGTGGGGATTGGGCACAGGTTGGACTCAGTGATCTTGGAGGCCTTTTCCAACCTCAGATTCTGTGACTCTGTGCTATATGAGGCTGTTACCTAAAGCCGGGGCTCTATCTAAAATCTGCTGGTTTATTAAAGCTTGGTACATAATTGTCCAAGGAAAGGAAAATGGATGTTTTTGTTTCCTTCAGAGCAGGTTGACAGTTCTGATGCTTCTCTGGAACCTTCCCTTTAAGAAAAGAATTACTGTACTTTTTGAGGAATCTTGCTATATGTGAATTGCCAGGTAATGAAAATATGACAAAGGATGTCAAGAAGCTCCGGTGTACCAGAGAATATAAGCATCTTGAACTGAAACATGCTTCTAAGCCAAGTGTAAATTAAAATTAAACACCGGTTCTTCCCTGCAGCTCTTCTTCAGGCCCTGTCCCCACTGAATTCCATCTTGGCTGATCTTTGTAAGGAAAGCAGCATCCTATAGAAAAAATCAGAAAGGCATTTAGGAATGCTGTGGATTTCATGCTTTTCAAGAGTTTTAAATACCCTGTTCAGTGTCCTGGGAGCAGAATCAAACCCTCTGTTCCTCCATGTAGCTCTTCGCCAAGGGAATTGTTCAGAGCAGGAACAAGTACTGTCAGGCATCTTGCAGGGATAGTTTGGAAGGGAATAAAAATCGGATTTCCTGGTTGTTTTCAGAGATGAGGCCTTGCTGAGCTCACAAGTGCTGCCTTCACACAGGCTAAAGTCAAGGAAGGGCTTTCAGAGGATGGATCTTACAGAAGAGATGAGTCTTAAGTCCAGGAGATGTAGTGGAAGATTTTACCTGCTGGTTTCTCCTATTTGTTCGTTGCTTTTGAAGGGCAGAACGTCACTGGGCCAGCAGGCAAAGGGTGTTCCCTGCACTCCAGGTTAACCACGGGCAGGAGCTGTGAGTGAAGCCCTCAGAGATCTGCAAATGCACAACCTGTCTTGGGGTGCCTTTCTGATGCTGTATCCCCTATCGCCTGCTCTATGCCAGACGTGAATCCTGTGCCTTTAAGCTGGGTCTGAGAGGAAGCGGGGGGGAAGCTGAGCGAGTTCTTCAGCTCGGTTTGTGTTCAAGGACTCACAGACTCCCCCGCTCTCTCCCCGCTGCAGAGCCCAGGGAGCACCTTCCTGCTTTTCCCCAGCTCTCAGCTCCGTTTCTCAGGAGAGAGACAGAGAGTTAAAATTCTTTGCTTTTTAGCTAGCCTACTAGCTGAGGCAAGAAAGTTTTCTTGGGACTGTGGCTTCTTCTTCTCCTGAACTGTTCAGCTCTGCTCCAGTCCAGAACACCATCCCCAGGGCACCCCACACCACAGCCCAGAGGGGCCCATGGCTCACCCCAGCTCCAGAGAGAGCAGAGCCACACCTGCAGAAAGGACTCTGAACCTACCAGGTCTTCTCCACAACGAGAAGGTTTATTATCTAACATTTTTCTTTTTTTTTTTTTCTCGTGCCTGCGTGCATCCTGCTTGTTAAATAAACAGCTTTTTTTTCGCTTTCCTCCAAGAAAATTCTTTCCAAACCTGGGTTTGGGAGGGGCTGCTGAAACCTGCCTTCTGTTAGAGGATACGTTCATCTCAAGACATTTCCTCCTCATTTGGCTCAAACCGAGACACAACTGAAGGCCATGTGTGCAGCCCCGGACAGCAAACCCTGGCCCTTGGAAATGCAGGCTTTGATTGCATTATCCCCTCTCTTTCCCCTTTTCCCATTTTGCCTGCAGAGCTCAGAGCAGCTCTGGGCTGAATCCGGCCGTTTCAGGAAGGAAGTGGTTGTCTGTAGGATCTTGGATCTTGACCTCATTTACTGCAGATGTGAGAGGATGCAGGGAACAGTGGGAGGAGAAGGGAAAATCTGGCAGGAAGGACCGAAGGATTTTGTCTGGAGAGACTGGACTTTGCATAAAGTTTCAGCAGAATTCTGAACAATTAATTCGATTTTGTGGACATGTCACACCACGTGTTTGCTTCCCTTTCTGTGAGAAACCCAGTGTGACACCTTGGGTGGCTCTCACCTGTGTCCCACAGCTGCAGAAGCCCATGAGAGTCAATTTGAAATGCAGCCAATGCCTGCAACATTTGCTAACCTGAGAGAATGGTGTTTTGATTTAAAATGTCCGTACTTCTTCATCTGCAAAGGGAAATGTTGCCCCTTCTTTCATGGGAGTCTTGTTTCTGAAGCACACAGATAAAGTAGTTGTCAATGCTGGAGGGAACTCCTGAAATGGTTTATCTACAGGAGGTTGGAATAATTTATGGCAAATATTATATGGGTTTATTTGGGTAAATCGAAATGGGTGAAACAAGTGTCTCTTTAAGGAGGAAAGAATCCGAGTAAGGTAGTATGTGATTGAAACTTTGAAGATTGTTGCAACCATGACTGTGCTTCTTACACAGCTCTTGCATTTAATTTTAAAAACAAATTGAAAAGACAACCAATGTACAACGGGCACATTGGAAATGAGTAGGAATGGACCTGACAGCACCCCACAGTGTCCTGCTGCTGGGACTGAGCAGAGGATGACGACTTACCCTCACTGTAAGGAGCTGAAGGAGGACAGGGAGCTTTGCCACTGTTGTGTTTGTTGAAGAGAATCTGTGGCACTTGGGAACGTGGAGCTGTGTTTGTACCATCAGCACAGGCACTCTCCTGCCCTATTCCCTTTGACAGTGCTCTTCAACCTAATGCATTCATCGCAGCCTTTGCTGGAACAGCCTTTGCTGGAACAGCCTTCCCCTTCCAGCCTCTCTCCCTCTCATCTTTGGCTGCCAGTCTCTGTCATCCTCACCTTCCTCACCTCCTTACCACCTTCTCAGCTCTGTGTCCTAATGACTTAATGAAATTGTCCCCTTCTCCTCCAGCCTGAGCATGCCCACAGTTGGAAGGCGCTGCCCAGGGAAGTGGTTGCATCACAGCTCTGGAGGTTTTTAAGAAACATTGTAGATGTGGCACTGAAGACATGGTTTCGTGGTGGAGTTGGCAGTGCTGGATTAATGCTTGGATTCGATGCTCTTAGAGGGCTCTTCCAATATAAACTATTCTGTGATTCTCTGAAGTCACACTGACCCAGGAGCTGCCCTCTCTTCCAGTGCACAGGCCACTAGCACACTGCAGGGAAAAGTCTGCCAGAAATTTTTAACAGGTTCAAAACAAAGTCTTTTTTGCGGAACCTTTTTCGGGAAACTGTGGAACCATTTTGGCAGAAACGCAGTTGGCGCACAAGAAATCCAAACAGAATGGTTGAAATCTGGCAAAGGCCGAAGGAACTGAAGACAGCATCCTCTAACGGGAAGTGTCAGATAATCTTAATAAGACTACCAGTCCTGCCTGAAATAATACTGTAGAGGCCCAGAGCAGGAGGCACACAATGCTGAGAGGGGAAATGACAATTCTTTCATAATTAAATGCACAAAGTTTGTAAACAATGCTGATATCTTTAAAAAGTAAGCATTTTAAAAACACTTCAGTGTGCCAGTCTTTTAGTGTGTGTTAAAAGTAGCGAATGATGTTGTGGTTGCATTGGGTTGAGATCCTTCTTTTCTGCAGTGTTTGCAGTCACCCCATGTTCAGCAGAATCGAGTTTGTGTAAAATAAGGAATAAAGGAATGTCCATGCCGGGTTGGAGCCCAGGTCAAAATACACGGATCTCCCGTTGCTTGGGAAGAAAATAAAGCTCCTATAACAACTGCTTGCATAAACACACCCAGAGGTGAAGCGTCTTCTTCACCCCAAGGCAGAGAGTGGTTGGCTTTGTCCTTCCAGTTGAGGGTAGGAGGATCCCAGCGTGTGGCTTTGGTTTCTGGGAGACACTACAATCCTAATAGCAGGGAAATTACATAGAGTAAGATAGGATAGATAAAAGGTTGCTCAGAATATTTTAAGTGAGGAATGATAACCTGACAAGATGCTGTCCTGAGATAAATCTTGACCTCCAGAATACCCCTTTTACTTTGGTGCCCGTGGGGATTTTTGCCCATCTCGATCCCTCTGCTCTTGCCGTGTGTTCTGCAGTGAGAGCTTTTCCTGGAGGCTGAAGGAGTTAAGGCAGAGCTGGATGACAGATTAGTCCAGGACAGGCTGTGATTTGGAGTAAGGGAACTATCCCAAATAGCTGGCCAGCTGCCAAGGGGATAGACGGCTTGGAAAACATACAGGGAGAGCTCTGGAGCAGCTCTGGGTGAGGATTATCTGTCAGTTTAACCACTGTGCTGCAGAGCCTGACTGACACACACAAAGTACCTTCAGTCTGTATAAAGAAAAATGATTAGCAAACATATTTTATCTCTGGGCTGCTAATAAATTGAGTAAGAAACTCCTTTTTTATTTCACTCCAATGTGTGTAAAAAATAGGGAAAAATATTTTGATTAGAACATTTTCACTCCCTTTTCTTCCTCTCGGCGTTTTCTCCTGCCAGCTGTTGAGCTGATGAGGGAGTGTGGAAGGGCTGTGAGAAGGGAGATTTTCTGAAAATCAGACACAGTTCTATGGGAGTTGAATGATTCAGAATTGTGTTCCACATAATTTACTAGGGATCTCTCACAGTACAGATAAGAAGTCTGCCAAGCAGTGGTGCAGCTGAAGAGGTTATTTCCGTCTTCACTCTCCTGGGCACAGCTGGTAGGTGGGATGTTGCAAAAAGGGGAAATTAAGAGTCAGGATATGGTGATTGAACTCCCCACGATACCAGATCAGCATTTGGGTTTTTGTAGGTATACAAAAATGCTGCTATACTTTTGAATTGTGAATTTTAATTATTGCAGGCAATTAAAAGCTGCTATTTTTTTTTTTTTTACCAACCATTTGGTGACCTAGATGACACAAGTGAATGGCCTCAGTCCATTTCTCTCTGAAAAAGGAACCACACTGAAAATATTACCATTACATTGGACTTCCTCACTGGCAGTCTCTGCCAGGAGGAGGAGGACGAGGACGACTGAAAGGATTAGAACAGCCAACTTTCTTTCAAGTCCTTTTTTCTGGAAAATTTTCCACTATACTAATATCTGCCAGAGCAACACCAAAAAGCATTAGCAAAGGCAAGATGTTAGGGCAGCAGAACTGCTGGGTTGTCAAAACCTGCTGGTCCCTTTGCCAGGAGACACCTGGAACTGTGTCTGTCCTGGCATACTCCTGGCTTCAGTGGAGCTCTACAAGTGGGAAAGGCTCCAGACAAAAGGCCAGTGTTGACATAGTTGTGGTCTCCCCAGGCCATGGTTGAGACACATCACCAGGGTGGTATGAGGGGAAGTTTCCATTAACAATTGTTCCCGGCTTGCTTCCACCACCACCACCACCGTGGAGCTCTGCAGCTGGATTTCCAAAAGAGCTTAATGTTCAAGAGTTCTCATTTCAGCAACTTAAATAGAGGGGCTAAGTTCTTTCCGAAACACTTGGCAGTCGTCAGCCCCCATTGAGAACAAAGCCTAAGCACATTAAACAGTCCAGCCACTTCAGTGTTGTGAAAATTTGGCCGCCGTTGTGAGCACAGTGTTTAAATAATGCAGAGCCTGGCAAAAGCATCTGGCTCCTGATGCTAGGCACTGAGGGGCCTTACCTTGCAGAGTGGGCTTCCTCCTTGGCCCATTGCTTGTGCATCAGAACCTCCGTGCAGCCCTTTCTGTGGCTGTTGTGACAGCTGGGAAGCTTGCTGATGCGAGGATTAGTCGGCTGCTGGGCACATGACATTCAGATTGCTGTGCTTATTTGACCTACCTCTGATTGCGAGGAATTTAGTGCATAAAAATAACACCCCGAACAAATTTGGCAGGAGGATGCAAAGGGAAAGTGCCGTGCACACCCGGGGAGAGGAGCCCGAGGAGCGATGTAACGCGAGGCCACGCTCGGCGCTCCCGCAGTGACAGCAGTGCCAAGGCCAGCGCAGCCCACGCTGTCGTCTTGGATTACGACAAGTTCCAGCACCACAGAGATGTCATGGCCACTGGCCAGCAAACTAACGAAGACAGGTTCCTGGCTTGCACTATTGGCAAAACTTGATAGAATAAATAAAAAGATCCCCGGTGCCAGGAGTTGCCCAACGTAAAAATGCTGGACCAAGCATTACTGGTTTTTCTGCCTGGGGCTTGATATACCTTTGTTAACTGTGCTGTTCTTCATCATTTGCAGGAGCATGACAGAACAGAGACTGGCAGAGGTGTGTGTGCCGTGTGGGTGTAGGATATCTCACAGGGCAGCACTTTTGGGGCTCCTAGTGACGGTGTTTAGACACGAGGTTTGTTCAGGCTTTAGTGAACAGCATTTCCCTTGCACAAGCTTCTCACTGGCACTGGAACATCTTGTGTTTGCTGAAGGGACAGGTCTGTAGTTGTGAGAACTTCCTAGAGCAGGGTAGAGGAAATGTGTGCATGGAGGGAGCAAGGCAGGACCTTGACTGCCGTGTCTTCTCTCAGATCGCTGTGGAGGTGCATTGCTCTTTATTTTGCTGTTGCATTGCTAAGATGCGATGCCTCGATTTCCCATGTTTAAAAGGAGTGTTTTTGCCCTTTTTTTGGAGTGATATTGTAGAATTTCTTGAGGCCAGTGACTACAGAGCTCATGGAATTGTGTAATATGGCACATGATAGATAAATGATAATATGCAAACTGATACTGTATATCAAGCACTTCAGCAATATTTAAATACAGGCTCTCCCACGTGGGGCAATTAGAAAACTGGACCAGATTTCACAATCCATTTGACTTTTAGAAACACCCTGCAGGCTCACCAGAAATATTATAAAAGTACTCAGAGCTCGTGTCTTGCTTCATTTTTATCTGTATTACAGAGTGTGCACCATTTGTGGGTGCATAAATCGGTATATTTGGCTGCAGTAAGGAGTACCTGGCTGCTCCGGAACAGGCACTCACCTGAGGAGCTTTTCCTGTCTTTCATCCTTTAAACGAGGTCGTGGGGGCCCATCCATCCATCCATCCATCCATCCATCCATCCATCCATCCATCCATCCATCCATCCATCCATCCATCCATCCATCCATCCATCCATCCATCCATCCATCCATCCATCCATCCATCCATCCATCCATCCATCCATCCATCCATCCATCCATCCATCCATCCATCCATCCATCCATCCATCCATCCATCCATCCATCCATCCATCCATCCATCCATCCATCCATCCATCCATCCATCCATCCATCCATCCATCCATCCATCCATCCATCCATCCATCCATCCATCCATCCATCCATCCATCCATCCATCCATCCATCCATCCATCCATCCATCCATCCATCCATCCATCCATCCATCCATCCATCCATCCATCCATCCATCCATCCATCCATCCATCCATCCATCCATCCATCCATCCATCCATCCATCCATCCATCCATCCATCCATCCATCCATCCATCCATCCATCCATCCATCCATCCATCCATCCATCCATCCATCCATCCATCCATCCATCCATCCATCCATCCATCCATCCATCCATCCATCCATCCATCCATCCATCCATCCATCCATCCATCCATCCATCCATCCATCCATCCATCCATCCATCCATCCATCCATCCATCCATCCATCCATCCATCCATCCATCCATCCATCCATCCATCCATCCATCCATGCTGGATCGGCCCCCACGGACGGCAGGGCTGCCAGGGTGCGCGTCCCTTGACGGGAGGTGACACCGGGGCAGGTGTCAGGGGAGGTGACAGACCCACACGCCGCCGTCTCCAGGAGGGGTGAAGCTTGTGAGTAGCTGCCCCGCAGCCGCAGCCGTGCGGGCCGAGCCTCCCCCCGCTGTCCCGGTTATCCCGGAGCGCTGCGCTGGGAGCGCGCACCCATCACCCGCGGCGGGCGCGGCACTGCAGGCGGGCGGGGCAAATGCCGCTGCCGCCGCCGCTTCCCGCTTGTATTAACGGGGGACAGCTGGAAACGCCACGTTCCTGGCCCCGAGAGCGGGGAGAAGCCGCTGGCAGCGGCAGTTCCCGGCTGGATTGACGGGGGACAGCGGGAAGCGCCACGTTTTCAGCAGCGCGTCCCGAGGCAGGGGCGGCAGCGCTCCGCAGTGGCACAACGCGTGCAGCAGCATCCTTCCCTCTCACTCCCTCTCCTGCAGCCACATCTGTATTCTGATAACTTTGATCATCCTTTTCTCCTCTCCCCGGCCCTCACCAGCCTTTCCTGGCAGCTGATTTTATCAGCTCTAAAATAGGAGTTACAAAAGCTCTCCCTTAGGAAGCCCTGCGCAGTGCAATTCCCCCGGTGCGTTTTCCGTGTGGTTCCCATATTATTAAAATAAAACCTACATTGTTAATGCTGGCCTGGAATTAGAAACGACATCTAATGTTTACTGTTTTACACCCTAAATATTGCAGATGTGGGCACGAGTAAGGAAATATTACGCAGCCACAGGATGTTTTTGTAGTTATCATGAAAGCCATAAGATTGCTAAAGACAAATTAGCAAATAGCCAAAATTATAAAAGAATATCTGCTTCAATCAGAAGTCATCCCTCTGAAGTCTGTGAGGCTTCTACTTCTGAGGCATGTGAAAACTTCTGAAAATTCTGCCCCCGGGGATAGTCCATGTTTAGGCAGCTGACTTCAGGATCCTATTTTTGGAACCTTTGGTTGAGATTTTAAATTGGATTTTTAGTGGGAATGGTGCCCAAATTGGTGCTGTAGGATCTTGAAGGCTGTGTCTAAAATCAAAAAAAGAAAAATGGGGGTGATATCACTCATTTTCTGGGGATACACTCCTTTTTATTATATTTTATGTACCATGAAAGAGAAATGCAGCATCAGTAAGTGTCTTCTTCATTTTTGCAGAGCATCTTTAAGGAATCGTTGTAGCCTTTCATGTTGCTGGTTTCCTTCACTGTCTTTTAGAATATCCCTGGTAGGATTTCATAGAGAATAAATAGCAGTCTCCTTGGAGTGCTTCAGCACAGCTGAAAGTACACTTTCATGAGCCACTATCCATGGCAAGTACTGTACATTGTTGGATTGTAAAATAAACATACCCTCAAATGTATAACTGTGAGGGGTTACAGTGTGCTGATAAATCTGAACTAAATGACAGTACTTATGGTCTGTTCCTGAGGATGGGATCCTAATGAAGTGGCACAGGTTGGAGCAATATATCTTCTGCCTGCAGTCCAGTGCAACTCAGTGTTGGATTCAGTGATGTTACATGGGAATCCAACATCAGCAACCAGAGTTAGGAACAGATTCTGAATATAAAGGCCACGAGCATGTCTGGATCAGAATATGCACCTTGCAGAATGGACAATCTAATATTTAGCAAGAATAGATACCAAATCTGAAGGGAAAGCTGAAAGAATTATTGCTTATAAAGTATGTAGAGATCTAAAATCCATGTCTTTTGATACAATTAACATATATTTTCTAACCCAGCTGTGTTTATCCTGTATTTCTGTAGGTCAGATCTTGCCAGCAAACCGGAACACCCCGAGCCCTATTGATCCTGAGACTATCCAAGTTCCTGTCGGCTATGAACCTGACCCTGCAGATCTTGCTCTGTCCAGCATTCCTGGCCAGGAGATGTTCGATCCTCGCAAGCGCAAGTTCTCTGAAGAAGAGCTGAAACCCCAGCCCATGATTAAGAAAGCTCGCAAAGTCTTCATCCCAGATGACCTGAAGGTAATTTGGAACTGGTGACGAGGTGACTCCTACAGGGTCTCTGACAGTTGCTCACTGAGGTACAGGTTTGGAGCATTAATCTGTTTTGTCATGTAAGGTAAATCTTTCAATCTAAATCTGATTTTGCCGTAGAATAAAACTGTTTAGGTTCTGAATGAGACTGAAGGAAGGATGTCCCTTATTAGTTATGCAACAGTTGAAATTCATGAGCTCAATATTCATTTCCTTTGTATGCCAGAAACTTCCTGCTTGACCTTGGACAAGCTTGCTTTGTCCTATATTTCCCACTTATGAAACAGCCTGATCATGTTTCCTTTTTCTTCATCCTGTGTCTATTCATATTTCCTTTTTCTTCATCCTCTGTCTATTCAGCACAGGCTGTGAATCCTTCAAGGAGAATGGAGGACCCTGATGATGACAGACTGAAGTATATTGTGTCTTGTTTGGAAGTTGCTGTAGCTCTGTGTTTAGTAATGAATGAGAACACTATAGTAAAAACTGTATTTCACTAATAGATATTCACTAATCCAGGTGAAAAGAATCTAGACAAGTGGTAGGAAAACAGAAGAAAACAGAATTTTTCTGCTGAGAAGTGTTTTAATACAATATGTAAAGTACAATACTACATCAGTATTTTAAAAGAAAAAGTCTGTGCCACTCACTGCCTTTGAGATGTGAAGAGCAAAGTGCATGAAGATAGCAGGAAAATTGATCAACTGATCCAGGTTATCAAACACTCTGAACATTATTTGCGAAGTTGTTTTTCTGGTATGTGCTTTCAAAGGGGATCTCTTTTATCAGAGGCAGTCAGGGCAAAATTTCATTCTGCTGTTGCTACTGCCCCCAAGACACAGCCTGAGAGCCTGTTGGAGTCAGTGGGAATCCCTGGCTGCACGTGCAGGGAGCCTGGGATACCATGTGTTTGCACCAGATAGCATTAGAGAAAGAAGCTATTTTTATCTCTCAGCATGCTGTGGTGCAAGTTAAAAGCACAGAAAGCACAATCCCAGTAGTGTTCAGGTTGCTGTCACTCAGCTTTCCTTGGAGAAGGTTTGCCTGCACCTTGTTGCTGACCGGGGCAAGTTCTGCTGCCTGTGATGCCCTGTTGGCTTGCAGTGCCCAAGGGAGAGGTGTTAATGGCTGGAGTTTGCTCCCTGGTGCCATTTCTCCCTTTGTCACGTCTCCCAGGTACCCTTACTCATCAAAGCAAGCTTTTGGCAGAGGTGCTGTTGGCCAGAGGTGGAGCCCAGCAGTGCAGCACAGGAGTGAGGCAGGAGTTCAGGGTCTCTAATTCCCTGGGGATCATCCCATCGCTTGCCCTTGACTCGTATCAGAGCACTTGACCCGAGTGCTGCTTCTGCCCTGGCATGTGGAGCAGCCTCTGGGTTCTGGGGGAGGGTAAGCAGATTAGACCAGTCAATCGTCTCTGGGCTGCGCATGTGATTTGGAAATGCCAGCCTTACCTCTTTCAGGCCTGGATTAAGGGATTTGCTATAGCAATTTGTTAAAATAAAGAGGGATGAAGCCTAGGTGGCACACTAATAAATTACTTAAAGCTGATTTTTATGGAGTGGAATGAGATGGGAAATTATAAACAAGATTTGGGTCATAGCTTTTTGCTGCATGCTTGTTTTTTTGGAGGATTTTGCGGGGTCCCATCTAAGTACAGGTGAAGAGCCATTTAGAGATAATGCTGGCTCCAGGTCAGCATTCCTGCACACTGTGTTGAGCCTAACTGATAGAAAGCAGTTCAAGAGCCCTCCTGCCAGAAGTTGTTTTGCTCCTGATTTGCCTTGTGCAGCAGCAGAAAGTGCAGAGCAGCAGGATTAGGCCGGGCTGCAGGACCCAGGAGTGGTGGGTGTTTGCTCAGTGCAGCACAGGAGCAGCTGAGTCTGCTGCCCTGTGCTGGTCCTTGAGAGCTGCACAGGGAAATGGAAGCATGTTAAGGTGAAGAAAGAGGAAGTTTGAGCTCTGTGACTTGGCCAGGCAGTTTGAGGGTTGAGTGGCTGCATCACTCTTACTCTGCAGGGGACTGAATTTCACTTTTCACAAGAGATTCTGCCCGCTTCGTATTTCCTGAGTTGTTCCAAAGTTCTAGAACTTAATTCACTTACGAAGCAACATCAAAGCTACCGTTTTGCTGAAGGCCACTTCATTGGAAGAGTGGAAAAATCGGGTGAAATGCAGTAGTTACTTCAAGTCTTTGATATACCAATCCAGTAAGGTGATCTAGAGGCAAGTCTTCAAGGATAACACTTTGGGAATGTGTTAGCTTATGAAACCTCAGGGGGTAGTGGACCTATTTCTGACCAATGCTTTTTTTTTCCACAGTCAAAGCCTATTGCACTAATCTCTGTGGTTGGTCCCAGAGCAGCCATCATCGCTGTGCCAAGGAATCCTCTTGCAGTGACTTAGTGATGCAGACAGGAACATTTTGGGGCTCTGTAGAGTGCTTTGAACATTAAAAAAGAGCGGAGCAGTAGATGAAATGGGTGATAGCAACACAGAGAGTAAACCAGGTGTTGGCTGGCAGCGCTTAGCAGGGCCAGAGGTAATTAGTGCTGCTCCAGCCACCGTGCAGGGTGAGTCACGGCACGCGAAGGTGGATGTGCTAACTAGGTCAGCCTAGATGGGAGATGCATTGTACCTCCAGAACATTGCTTCACTTTTCCTTGGAGGAATTCCCTGTCAGGAGGATGAGGGGGTTAGTGTAAACATTTTGACAGAAACATGTGAGGGCATCTGCGCTCCCAGGGTGGATTGTGCTGTGCAAAGCTGTAACTCCAGTCCTGCCATGCCACGGGGTGACACCGTATGGGTATGAAAAAAGGCCTCAGGCTGGGAATTTCTTTAGCCCTTGCAGTACTTTGTGAAGATCCTTTTTCTCATGTGAAGAATTTTTAAACAATGTTATAGTTGTAAATCTCTGCACCTGCACCTACTTCTCAAGGACTGTTGTGGCTTCAACCAGAAAAACATCCAGAAACGGATGTCTCAGAACTGGAGCAATCACCCCAAGGGGTGGGTGTCCAGTTGTCCAATCATTTTATGCCATTCAACACACTTACACGTATTAACATATTAAAGTTGTTCAATCTTCCATTAAACTCTCTTACTTCGGACGAAATCGTGGTAGCATGGACTCTGTCAACTTTACCTCCCTGGCAGCAACAGCGACAACACCGGAGCCACACGCAGTCCGGAGGCGGCTGCCGGGAGCAGCTCTGCTTTTCCCAAAATCTAACACCTCTGTTCGCCTCTCTCTGTGTCTCACGAGCAGGACGACAAATACTGGGCCAGGCGCAGAAAGAACAACATGGCAGCGAAGCGCTCGCGGGACGCGCGGCGGCTCAAGGAGAACCAGATCGCCATCCGCGCCTCCTTCCTGGAGAAGGAGAACTCGGCGCTGCGCCAGGAGGTGGCCGACCTGCGGAAAGAGCTGGGCAAGTGCAAGAACGTCCTGGCCAAGTACGAAGCTCGGCACGGCCCCCTGTAAATCCGAGGCGGGGGGGAAGTGGGGTGTTTTGGTTTTTTTTTTCTTTTTTCTTCATTTTTTTTCTTTTTTTTTTTTCTTTGTTGCGGGTTGGCATTTGACTAGATGGACAATGTGTTTCCTGTTTGATAGCACCGCACCCAAACCAACCTTTCTGTCTTCAGCACTTTACCAGAAGCAGAAACAAAACTGACTTAATGTTGGTTTTTTTGTCGTTTTTTTTTTTTCTTTTTGTTTGCGTGTATGTGTCCCTGCCTGTGTGTGTGCACACGTGTGTGCCCAGGTCTGTGTCCGTGGGTGTGCATGTGAGTGGGTGTGGGTGTGCGTGCGCATCTCAGCACTTCCCATTTTTATCAGCCCTCTTCAAAGGGTGCCACATTTTTACCTGGACTGTTGAGAACCGCCATAGTAAGCTTTTTATTATCTTTTTTTTTTTTCTTCAGTGCTGCTTCAGAGTAGGGGTTTTATGTTCTTGTAATCAGTTCCATCTTTCTGATTTACTTGGAAAGATCCCAGCATAAATTACAAAAAAAAAAAGGAAAAAAAAAAAAGAAAAAAGAAAAAAAAAGTAGATTTCAGTTTTTTTTCGAGAGTAACAAGCTATCGTTTTAAGTCTGTCTAATCAGAAAAGTTAACATGCTAATAAAGTGCACAAATAATAATTTAGTACTACACTGCAGAACTATTAATTTATAGATCGCTTTCGTTGTATTTTTAAGTTTTGGTGATAATTGTCTTCAGATTTAAAAGTGCTGTTAGACTGAGTTTAGCTATACTCATGATAGATCCCATAATGGCTTCTCTGTAGCTACTAAGGTTCCTTTTCTCTCCACGGACCCCAGGTAGGTAGGTAGGAGTTGTTGGTAGAGCACAGAGTGTGTACCTTGCACTGCCTGTACCTGAAGCAATAATCCTGCGTGCATGCTGCCCGGATGTTCCCAGTGGACGTGGGGTGGTTCCCTACCCAAAAAGGAGTCTCAATGTCTTTAACAAGGAGTTCCAAAAAAGTCCCAGCCACATTCCCGTGAGCATGCTGACCGTGTCCCTGCCGTGGGGGAGCGCATGTGTAAGGAGCAGGATCAGTAGTTGAAAACGAGAACAAAATCAAATAGCGTCAAATCAGATCCGATGTCAAAATCAGAGGGGCTTTTCTGTTTTCAGTTAGTTACTCCATCTTGTGATTAAAAGTTGAATAAATACCTAAATTCAGTTGGTTTTTTCCCATGTTTTGTAATATATTTTCTGTGGATTATATCTTGCTGTTTTAAAAAAATCACTTTTATTCAGTTAGAAGAAGTCACTGGTTTGCAAAACCCGTTTTTTCCTAGTGATTGTTGTTTTGAGTGTGACATGAACTGATGGTTCTGAACTTTATTGTTTTAAACTCTCTGCTTTTGAACATGTATGTTCTATTATAAAGTGGACTTCTGAAAAATGAATGTAAGAGACACTGGTGTATTTCAGAAGGGGATGGTGTTGTCATATACTGTGGTTAATCCAATCAATCTAAGTGTTTACTCTAGACCAAAAGGATAGATACTATAAAATGTATAAAGTTTATACAGAATAATTATAGTATGTTCGTTTTGTACAGTATTTTTCAAGTACAAATACTGACAATGTATTTTGAAAGACATATATATAGCAAAAAGAAAAAGCTATTCCATGTTTAAAATATATAGCAAAGATATATATTCTCCATTATTGTATAGAAAGGAAATGCTTAGGGGTTTGTTGGTTGTTGTTTTCTTCTCTTTTTTTAAATCCTTAATATTTTAAGCCTGGCACACCGGCATGTTCTGTGCTTTAAGTTAAATTTTTATGGAAGTAATATGGCATTCCAGGATGTTCCATATTACTGAAAAAGAGAGACTTTATTATTTTCCATCAGAAACACATAAAGAAACTGTTTAACAGGGACAAAGCACAACATGGATTTTAGTCAACTATTGATTGGACAATACAATATTTTGTAATGGCAGAAAAATAATGTATAACACAAAACCACTCATAGTCATTTCCAATCTGCTGCTGCTGCTAGAACCTGTGTCCAGCTGAATTTTTTTTTTTATAAACAGCTCAGATCCTGTACACAGCTGTGTGTACTGCATACAGTTAGTAGTAACATGTGAGGAAAATACGGTGCTACATGTCTTGCTCACAGTTTTCTAAGTGTTCTGACATTATTTTTAAAATAAAAAGGTTGTTCATTCCATTAAATCATTATTCATGCTTCAGGAGATGGCTGCAAACAACTCAGCATTTTGGTCAGCATTAAAAGCACCCCTGCATGGATGGCATTTCTCCAGTGTTTTTCCACAGACATCCCTGGCTTGTGGGTGTCCCGTAACGTGCAGCACTTGCCCGTGGGCCATTTGTTCAGCAAATTGCGTTTCCATGTGCTACAGCAGGGTTTAAAGTGCAGTGAGTTATTCCCTAAAGGTCAGCAGAAGGCACTGGAGGAGACAGGAGGTGTGGCACAGTCGGGGTCTGTGCTGCAGCCCCTGGGAGCCCCCCTGGTTTTTCCTCTGGGAGAAGCCGTGGCAGGGCTCAGCTGCTGTGGGCACACCTGTAACAGCAGCACAGCAAACTGCAGCAGCCTCTAATCACCCCCACCAAGGGGATTTTCCCCACGAGGGGGATTTTTGGGCTGACCCAAGAGCAGGGTGAGGTCAGTGGTGCCACTGCTAGGGCGTGTTGTGACCACAAAACTTCACATAACATG
Organism: Pachycephala philippinensis; assembly: GCA_013397055.1. Classification (NCBI taxonomy): domain Eukaryota; kingdom Metazoa; phylum Chordata; class Aves; order Passeriformes; genus Pachycephala; species Pachycephala philippinensis. The sequence continues at coordinate 36,781 of VWZT01008193.1, forward strand.
CGAAACGCAGCTTGGAAAAAGAAAAGACAGAATTCTTTAGTTTCTTGGGGCAGGGAAGGGGTGGGAAGTGGTTGTAGACTGGATATCAGAGGTTTATTGAGGCATGGCCACAGAGGAGCACATAGGTTTGCAGGCTCTACCTCGTCCAGCAGTCCCAGAGCTGCTCCAGTGCCTCCTTGTCCCATCCTGGGACTGGGAATGTCACAGGCTGCAGCTTCTCTTTTGGGGTGAGGACTTTCGGAGGAGCCTGTGGGACTTAGGCACTCCCCACTTACTGTGGGACTTAGGTACTCTAGCTGCTCTGAAAAGCTCACCTGGAAAAAAAAATCAAGAAAAAAAAAAGGCAAAATATGTGGGCTTAAAACTTGGAAAATCCCAGGGTTCGCTATCCAGGTTGTCTCCCCGAAATAACAATGAAAATAAATAAATCAAGTTCAGCTCATTTTCAGTTCCCAAGGACAGCTCAGCTGGGCTCATCACACCTCTGATGGCTTTGTTGCTCATGAAGGAGCTTGTAGGTATAAGAAATTGTAATTTTATAAAAATAGAAATATATATATTTGCAGAATAATTAATAGCTTATCTAAATAATTCACTGACCTCTATTACACTATAAGCATTGGTAAAATGCTTGTCTTCTCTTTCGTTTTTTGCTGAAACTTAGAAGTGGATTTTTTCTTTTTACAAAAGAATGCCCTCTAGAAATCAGTGGGACTGGAGATGGATTTGTGCATCTGAGCACCTTGGGGCTCTCCGTGGGAAAGCCCGTGGCAGAGGAGGAGGGGGGTGTTTCTTTTTCTGTTTTGAGTGGTGCTGAAGTCACTAAACCAAGCACCATGGAAATAAGTTCAGACTTGAATCCACAAAAGCAAGAAATTCAGAATGCAGGGAAGGAGCCGGAGCGAGCACCAGGGATGGGATCGGCTCAGACCCCTCCCGTTTGAATATCTTGCCTCTGTGGGTTTGTAATACCCCCAATTATTGCTTTAAAATTATTTTTGCATGTAATTTTACAATAGAGATGTGCAGTTTATTTTTATTTTGTTGACTTTTTTTTTTATGTGAAGAAAAAAAAATTATATTAAAACTTACATGTGATCAACCATCGTATTTCTGGCAACACCACAAGACAGCATTAAATACAAGTTTAACAAATAGATCAAATTATCTGTATGACAAGAAATGGTTTGCATCCTGTATGCTGTTCAGCCCAAATCTTTTTTTTTTTTGTCTGTTATTCTTAATGTTTAATAAACTTTTAAATTTTTCTTCTCTCAGCTGTGTGCTTGTTTTAGTGTATCAGGGGCTTTCGGGAGGGAATTTTTCTCCCCCATCCTCGGGTCTGTCCCCACCAGGGGATGGATCCCAGCTAATTTGGGGGGAGCAAATGTCCCCCAACCTTCCCAGCTGCCACCAGGGTTGGGTATAACCACAGCAAATGTGCATTTACATGAGATGAAATAATTCAAATTATACTATAATTAGTGCTATTTACTATTTTAACGAAAATATTTTATTAAAAAAAATATAATAAAGTGGTACAGTGGAAGCATCATTTACATATATACATTATAAACTTTGTATATCATGAGATGGGATCAAGTATTAATTTGCTGTAAATTCATACAGTAAATTCATAAAAATGCTGCATATCAAGGAGTACTTTTTATTGTAGTGTACAATGTAACTCATTAATTTTACTCTCCATTATAGCTGATATTTTGTATAGACCACATGACAGATAATGCATACTACAGGCTTTCAGATATCTAGCTTATATAAATAGATACAGCCTGGGAGAGAAAAACTGTAACTCAGCACTAACTCCTGTATACAAGTTATTAAATATATGTACATATGTACCTAGATACATAACTGGGTACAGAGCATGATATAGAGACACATATACCTATAAAAGTCTGCATTTTAATATAGAGTATATATTATGCACAAAATATATGTTTTAATAATACACTGACTCAGTCTTCCCTCTGTGTGTGTGCATGCTGTCATTAGTTTTAAATANCACACATACCTGTAAAAGTCTGCATTTTAATATAGAGTATATATTATGCACAAAATATATGTTTTAATAATACACTGACTCAGTCTTCCCTCTGTGTGTGTGCATGCTGTCATTAGTTTTAAATATATAGCTATAATATAAATTCATATATTTTATTACACATATTAAAGATATGTGAGTATATAAACTTACAAATATATAAATTAAAATTGCATTTTCATATACCATGTTTCTCATAATTGCTTTTAGCTTCCTATTTTTATACACCATTATAAATATATAAATAACTTCATTAATACAAAGGTTTTTAATAAGACAGAAAGTGTTTTTGGTCTAATAACCACACACACATGCATCTGCACAAGCACATATATCTCTGTGCATCCATAGAGCTATACACCGGCTAATTATACTTTCATAGAGCATATTTAACAGCACTTATTTTATTCATAAACCTTTATATCCTTTTTAAAAATACATATATATTTTACGGCTATAAAGGTCTGGTTTTGCCATACACGTTATGCACAAACTATAATTGCTGTAATACACAAACACAGTGTGGGCACACGCATCCTTGCAGCTTTCTCTCTCTATATGTTTANATTTAATAATCTAGGTTAACATTTTTATATTTCTAATGATATATTTTATTGCTATAAAGGTCTGTTTTTACCACACATTCTATATTATGCACAGACATATGTATGTACATATACACACACACATGTGCATTCCCCCTCCTCTCACTAGTCAGATAGAAATTTAATAATTTTATTTCCATATAGCATTTGTAACAAAATTAATAAGGTTTCTAATATTTTTATNCGTTATGCACAAACTATAATTGCTGTAATACACAAACACAGTGTGGGCACACGCATCCTTGCAGCTTTCTCTCTCTATATGTTTAATATATTTACAAGTTTAAGAACTGTATTTCATGTAGGCTACCAGAATTTACTACTTGAATAATCCTTTTTAATACACACGAAAAATATTTATTGTTAGAAAGGTTCCTTTGTGATACGTGCTCTGAATTATGCACAAGAGTTTTCATAATAAACCCATATATAGGCACATTTCCACACTCACCTGGGTGTCTGTATAGCTCTGGGTGTCTATAAACTGTGTATGTGTATATATACATATATNCTGACATGTAAAGATCTGAGTATAAATATATAGTATATATTGTGCACCAAAAATGTGTTTTAATAACCCAGAAATACCCCCTCTGTACACACACGTGTCTCTGGCACAGAGGTTTCCATGTACACACTCAGGACAGAAAAATAGGTTTAAAAAAAATGGATATATTTTTACGCAGAGACACGTGTATAAAACAATGTGGTTTAAAGGTTAAAAAATTATATTTTCATATTATTTTTAAAGGCTAGATTTATATTTTTGTATTTTTTTCAAATATATATAAAGTAGATTTTATTATGATGAAGGTTAATAAACGTTATATGGGACACAACGTGTTTCTTCTAATACACACATTCACCCCCATCTAGGTGTTTCTGCACATTTATCTTTACATGCACACAACTGGAGACATTTAATAATTATATTTCACACTGCCAACTCAACAGCATTTTCTTCATTAATGTAGATTTAGAGCTTTTTGTATACACATTTTAAGGCTACAAAGATTAGGTTTGCTATATATGTTATTAATTATGTACAAAATGTATTTGTTACAATGCAGAAACACACAAACCCTCCTTGACTGCCTCTGTGTGTGCTTTTATCAGCTTTTTGATTATTATATTTTTATATAAAGTATAGAACAGATAATACGTAAAACATGCATTGGGAGATGTTTTCTTTTTTATATGCACTATATGACAGGATTTTCACATATGATGAGGTATTTATTAGCACACCTGTTTACATGTCCGGAGAAAATTTAAGCAGTATTATTAATATTAATACAGCATAGTTAGTAGCATAACTATACTTTAATATGTAATTATTTAAAATAAACCATCTCCTCTCCACCCCGAACACAGGAGACACCCCAAACACATCTTTATGAGGAGCCAAGAGCACATTTTGGAGGAGTTTTCCAGAGCTTTTTGCTACTTTGGGGTCGTAGCGCTCCTCTATTAACCCACCCGCTTTGACTTCAGGATAAATTTGGTGGATTTAACATCTCTGGGGTCATTCATGGATGAAACGATCCCAGAAAATCCATGATTTAAAATAAGAAAAATCCTGGAAAAGTCCGGTCCCGAGGCGTTCCCTTCGCGGGGCACAGCCCCGGCTCCGGAGCTCTGGAGCATCCGAGGCCGCCTCAGGGCTGGGTTTGCTGTTCCTTTTTAACTTCTTTTACCCAAGTCCCAGTTTGCACGAAATTTGTGAGAATTTAAGAATCTTTGAGACGCTTTAAATCCTCTATCACTCTTGCCCAGCTGCTTAAAAAAAAAAAAAAAATTTTTCCGGAGTGAAAAAAAGACACAGCCNATTATTCCGGAGCAAAAGAAAGACACAGCCGTACCCACGGCCAAGGGTAGACGGCGAAAAAACGAATCCTTAACACTGCATTTAAGAGGAATAAATAGGAGTTGTCACCGTTACCATGACCGGTGCGTTTCCGCAGCGTATTGTCGGGGGGTTTTTGGGTTTTTTTTAACATGTAATAATTCCCTGAATGCAGATGTGGGTTGGGAAGGGGGAGAGAGCCGCGGTGGGAATGCCGAGAGCCCTTCCCGGCTGACACAAGAGGTCACGCAAGAGCCGTGAGCTGCTCCCGAGCGCTTGGAGCTGCTCCAGAGCAACGCCAGCTTTTATATCCTCTTTAACATCCCCTTTATCCTCCCTCGGGTGCTTCTCCCTGCGTGCAGCCGAGACCCCGAGAAGATCCAAGTCAGCGGTGCTCGGGGGACAAAGGCAGGGTCACCCCGCTCTGCCCCAGCCCCGTGTGAGACACCGCGGCTGGAAGTGCCGGGGTGCCCGGGGTGCTCCAGCTGCTCTCTGCGAGTGTGAAACACGCTGGGACTTAAAAAGGATGCCGCTCAATCATTTTTCACATTGGCACACCCAATTTTAAGTGAAACGCGAGGATTAGCCCCACCTGCAGACAGCACCCAGCAGCCAGGTTCCACCCGGGATGGGTGAAACCAGCCAGAGGTGATTTATTGTAACCAGGACTTCGGCCCAGAGACTTCATTCCTCTAATCTGTATTTCGTTCCCTGTTTTCCCTCTCCACCTCTGCAGCCTGCAGACAGAAACACCACCCCTGGGAAAGGACACAGCCCCCTGCTCAGCTGTGTCTCAGCCCCGGGCCCACCTTGCCGATGAACTGGTTGCCCAGTACCGAGGTCCCAGTGGCCCCGGAGGAAGCATGGCATGAGCAGGAGAGGCCACCAAGGGAAGGGACCCATTTCCCTGCCCTGCCCTGCTGGATGGGGCTGGAGGAATCAGCAGCAAAATGGCATCACAAAGGCAAAGCCCCCCAGGGCTGAGTCAGGATGCTGCTGGAGAATAAAGGGTTCAGGAGGAAAAGTCCCCCAGAAAGTCAGGACAATGGGAGGTTTTTTATTCTGTGGAGTGCTTTGGGGCTGGAGGGAAGCAGATGTGTGTCTGGTGGGATGCACAGCTCACCCCAGCTGGGATGGAAGGGACTGTCCTGGAGATGCTGCTGTGCAGCAAAAGCAGCGCTGGAGACAGGTGGGAGATTGCATTACAATACTGAAAAATGATAGTAATTTTAAGAAGTCCAGAAAGCAAAGAAAAAGAGAATTAGTTACAAAAAACCCGAAACCCACCAAACAAACAAGAAAACCCACCATCATCCGACAAAAAAAAAAAAATAGCCACTCACACATCAACAATAAAACAAACCAATAACCAGAACAAAGAGTGCTAAGAAGAAGGAAAAGCTGCCCTCCTGGGATGCTGTGTGTGCTGGTTTGGGGCAGAGTTAATTTTTTCGCTTGATGTCCTTCTCCTGAAACACAAGATTACAGCTCCTGCTTCCACCTCTCCCTCCTTCTGCACTGGCACTAATCTCTCATGTCCCTGTGTCACAACATCAGCTGGGAACACTGTCTGGAGTCTGGAACACTGCTGGCTCTGTCAAACAAGGTGGCAGGGAAGCAAGATTGAAGGGACTGAGTTTGTTTAAATCTAGGGGAGAAGAAAGCAAGGGAAGAAGTGACAGTCTCCAGCTACAGAAACAGTGCCTGGAAGGGCTCTTCTCTGAGCTGCTGCAGACAGGACAAGGAGTAACAGGCTTAAAGTACAAAAAGAAAACAGTGCTTGGGCAGCAGGAAAAAAAATAAAAATTAAGAGGGCAGAGGGTGAAACATTGAAATAAACTGCCTGGGAGGATTGTGAAATCCCCATTATTAGAGGCTTTTTAGAACAAGTCTGTCAGGACTGACAGGCAGAGTCCATCCTGCCTGCAGGCAGAGGAGGGGCTAAAAATATCTCACAGTCCCTTCAATCTTTATTTTCAGTGTTTTAGCAGAAGACTGATTGAGCTGCTCAGCACTACCATCAGCTTCAAGACAAAAGCCATTTCTGTTCAAACATATTCATATATTAAGACACATAGTAAAAAAATGAAAATACATATTCCCCTCCTAGACCAATCCTGAACTTCCCATCTTCATGGGTTTTGATTAGAGAAGACAGTCGAGTTCCCACAGCAACAATGTTCAATCCTTCAGCATTCAAGATGCTACTAAATCCACGGGTTCCCCGTGTTCAGTGGGTGGTGTGGGTTGGGTTTCAGTGTTTCAACATCCAGAATAACTACAGCTCTCCATGCAAACATCCTGTGGGCTGCTCTGAATGTCCTGCTGGAGAATGCCTCAGCTGCTGGCTGGCTGTGTCACATCTGGGCACACCTGTACGGCATTCCTGGGAGCCAGCACCACCCACCAGCCAGCGAGGAGGTGCCACTGGAGCTAAAGCCACTCATTCAGTCAGTCTCGAACAACAGCTTTGCACCTCTGTGAAAATTTAAGGGAGATTTGCAAAGGCACCTAAAGAATTTGGGCACTCAGATCCATGCCAGCAGGGCTGGGGCTGCTAAGCAACAGAGACATCTGAACAGATCCCTCTGGGAGCACACGAGCTTCGTTAGCTGATGATATAACTTCTGTTATAAAACTGGCCTCTCTGCCAGCCTTTTGCAACAGGATTTTGGCTCCCCAGCTTATCCTTAGGAGCAAGCACCCTGGTTCTGCCAAGGGGACAAGCACTGCCACCCTCACTGCTCACCATAATCAGGAGGAGGATGCCTGGGGTGGAAACAATCCAGCGACAGTAACACCCAGTAATCCAGTGACACCCAGCTCAGTAACAAAACACCATCCACCAAACACGACCCAAACAGGAATCTGGAAACTCTTTCATCAAGAGAGCCCTGCTTTTCCCTAGGGTTTGGACCGGTGAGTGGGACTTCTCTGTGTGTTCAGCTGGCACCTGGGACAGGTGCTCTGTGCTGGATTCTCCAGGCAGGCTGCGAAGCTCACACCAACCTCGAGGCTGAGCAGCCTGGGGGTGTTCAGCCCCAGGGACGGTGTTACCACACCACTGTTGCTTGTGCCACTTGGGCAGTGCTGGGAATGCCGAGTTAAAGGCATCCCAACACTTCCAAATTGTCCATTCCCTTCCCTGTGACAGTGAATTTATTCAGACAAATGATGACTGGAACGCTCCCCAGGAGCAGGATGGAGGAGCAGCCTCTGGTCCCTGGCACAGGCTGAGAAAGGGGAGGCAGAAAGCACCCACAGCCTGGAGCCAGCTCTGCTGTGCCATTCTCATCACTCTTTTGTCAGCTATTTTTAGCTTTAACCTTATGGCACCTATTGATGGGTGAAAGCAATCAGCAGCAGAGCCCAACATCCTGCGCTTTTTAAAAATAGCAGAGCGTGGAGAAAAGATTTAGTCAAGCACATGATGTGACCATGATAGGCTTGGCCTTCAGGGACATCTCGTGGCTGAACACACCAGACCCAAGTAAAGAATTGTGTAGAGGTTCTGAGCAGGATGGGTATTGAAGCAAGAAAAAAAAAAAAAACTATGAAAAATTTTAGTATCTTCTCTTTAACTTGCTCACTCCAGCCCCAATAATGGGCATTTTATAGAATATCCTGAGTTGGAATGACCCACAAGGCCACTCAAGCCTCTTGGAAAGGACTTCCTTACTTTCCTAGAACTGGGAGATGGCAACACAATTTCTTACCATAATCACAAATAATTAAGAGGAATGTGGAGCAGACAGGATTGGAACAGCAGCCTGCTTTTAGACCTTTTTTTGTTAACAGGAAGAAAAATGAATACTTTGTGCATTCCTCGCTGTTAAATTTAAACAAATACAATTCAAACAAGAGCACTCTAAGTTAAACCCTTAAATGAAGCCCTTCATCTAATAGAATTACTTTTTGATGCACAGGATATTGTGTTATAAAAACATGACCTAAGAGTATATCCAGTATTCAAAGCACCTTCTGCATCCCAGACATCTTCTGGAAAGGTCCATCTGTAAAAAAACTGAAATGTTTGTTATCACTGCTTCATTTAGACTCAGCCTACTTGTTGCACTTCTAAAACCTAGAGGCATAGAAAATACAGAAGCAAGTGCTTTTAAAAACATTTGCCTCAGGAAGACAAAAAAATCCCATCTCTGTACTGCAGCAAACATTACTGGAAAAAGCACTAGCCTAACTCTTGAGAGGAATCAGCCTTGAGAGCTGTAATTAGATGGAGGGGAAAAGAAAAGACTAATTGATATGCTTGTTTTTCAGACAGAAACTCAATTTTAGTTCAGCTTGTCTATATTTTATGCAATGATACTCCTCCAGGGATAGGAGCAAAATTATGTATTTCAGTGTTCTAAGCTGAAAAAATAAATCCTAATGTATAATGGTATAAGAAAACTGATCCAGAAGAGCAAAAGGGAAAAGCAAGTTCTAAATAGAGCAAAATTTAGACAGAAATATATTTTTTTCCATATTAAAAATGGAGTAATTTGGATTGCAGTCTTTCTTATTTTTAAAGCACTGGCTGAGCAGGCATGAGGGTCCTCAGCTTAAACTCAGGTTCCCTTTTGTCAAGAGTAGCCACAGTGTCAGTCCCTGACAGCCCTGCCCAAGTGATGGAAGGGGAAAAAAAACCAACCACCAAGAATACAAGGGTTTCCAAATTGCACCAAATGTTTATTGTTAGTCTAGTACATTCAATATCATATTGACTAGAATACAGTAATTCAAAATATTTTTGGCGAATTGAAATTTTTTAAAAACCATTTCAAACACTCCAAAAAGCAAATGCCATGAAAAAATTACTTAAAATTAAAACAAACATATTCAAGCAATAGTTTCACTTTTGACTACAGAAAACCTTTAAATGTATTTTAGTGGTTTTAACAGTACAGCATTTCAACAAAATATATGGACTCACAAAAAGTGGAAAATATTAAAATAGACACAATGTTAAAAAACTGAGGCATCCACATGTGCGAGACTGTCGTAGCAGAGTCCCCTGCCCAGCTGTTCCCTCTGCTCTCTTTTGGGGCAGTTCTTGAGTTTGCTGTGGTGCTGCCACTTCTCTGATCACCTGCACACAGCAATTCTCCAATGTCTTGAATTTAAAGTTTGTCCCTCTGTTAAACTCCCTACACAAATGTAAATATTCTAAAACTTGCGACCCTCTGGCAAATCTGAGTGAAACGGGACCTTTAAAAACATCCCTATCTTGCTATTTTTTGTTTGCAGACAGGCAACATCCAGAACAAAATCTGAAAAAGGCAACACATTTTGGTTTTGTTTTTAAATACTGACATGAAAAATGGAGTAAATTAGAAAAAGGATAATGTCAATCTTAATATAAGACATTCATTACATAGTGGGACAGGATACAATTATTGGATAAACAGGATTACAATGACTCCTCTACACTGGTCATTAAAGTACACGTTCTACAATCATGACTTGCTACCACAGCTGGATTTCCTGGACAGACAGACAGCAACAAAGACCAGCTGGACTCTGGGTGAAGTCCCAGGATGACAAGTGACACCCTATCACCTTCTCCAAGCTCTGCTCCCTGCCAGGCTGTGCTTGTGCAGAACCCTGAGCTCCAGGTGCTCAGCAATGCTTGCCTGCTGCTCCCACCAGGATTTCCCAGCACATTTCCCACCAAAAGCTGGTGGGACCAGTGAGTTTAAATCCCTTTGGAAATCCAAGCCTCGGTGTCACATGTGTGTACATGGTCAGGGAAAATGAGTGACCCTGGCTTGGATGGGGGATATTCCTCCCACGAGCCCTCACCCTGGGCAGCACAGGTACAAACTGGGAACCTGGAGCAGAAAAATCACCTCAGCTATTCCTTCTACAGCTCTTCAGCATGAATAAAGCCAGCCTAAGGTCTAGTTCAGTGGTACTGTAAATGAGCAGAATGCTGCCATGTTAGAACTCAGCAGAATCACATTTGGGTTTTAGTTTGTAAAAGTGGTTATAACACCTGCAACACAACCTTCAGAAGAGGTACAGTACTCGCTCGTCAGGACAGGGTGTGGAATGTAACCATTTCTTGCAAGATTTTGCAACATGAGTAGCTGCATAGATGACAGTTGTGTGTCTTCAGTTCAATAAATGTACTTTTAAAGTTTACAAAAAACACAAAAATTTTCTATAAAAGTCACATTATACCAAGGTAATGGGTGGTAAAAGTAGATTAGTTGTCTCTGATTCATGTTTAAGAAATGACTTGTGGAAAGGTGATAGAAACCAATTTCAGGTCAAGAGCATTATGTTTTCACTATTGCACTGACTTCACCATTTGAATCACTAATTTAGAAAAATTCACGTAGTTAAAAATTGCAAAATTAAACTAGGATATAAAATTTGTTTGTAAACATCAGGTAGCCAGTTCTGCTAACGTGGAATGGACTCTAGGTTACTGCAGTACAGTATCTTGGTTATTTACAGCACTTGCCATGTGATGGGCAATGGCAGGACACAAACATCAGTTCACAGTAATTGTGTTCACAGAACTACCAAAGTCAGTGCAGTTTTGCTGTGCAATTTTTTCCAATTCACCCAAATTCCTTTAAGTCAAATAATACTGTTACAGAGGCCAAGTGCAGATTATATTTAAATATATATCTATATATCTATAGATACAGATATATAGAGATATACATAATCTCATAAGTGACGGATGATGTCTGCAGGACTTCTGTAAAGGTACTTCCAGATGGCATAGTAATGGACAGCAGCTGCTGTGGCCACGAAGACGTGCCAGATGGCGTGGGCAAAGGGGATCACTCCGTCACTCTTGAAGAACACCACGCCCAGGCAATAGATCAAACCTCCCCAGGCCACCTCCTGCAGTCCCTCGGTGTTGCTCTGCCAGGGAAAAGGACAGGTCAGGGGCAGGGTGTAAAGGGGGCAAAGCGTATTTATGGACAAAATACAAAGTGCTTTTCATCCCCAAGCAAAGGGAGCTGGCTGTGACAGCTCGGAAAATCTTGGGTGGGACAGATGAACAAGTGAGAAATGCAGTGTATTTATATTACACTTTGTGAAATGCACAGTTATGTGTTTATATACTACGTCCCCATAAGAGAAGTAATACTGGGATAACTCAAGAACTAAAATAAGTTTGATGGTTTGCTTCATCAGCAGAGCAGACAAACATAGAGACAAAGAAAACCACATTACTCTGTGAAAGTGTGAGTTTAATGCAGCTGCTCCCAGCTGGATGAAGCTCCCAGCAAGACTTTGATACAGCCAGTTAAAGCATCAACTTGAGAATGTGTCAGGTTTATATTAGCAGCAGAGAGGGTTAATCAACAGCATTTAAAATGTGTAACTATAAATAAGGTTGGAGTAGGATGCTTTTCAGATGCACCAAGAAACCCAAGCTTTCTTTATCTACACAATGCAGCCCAGATTGAACAAAAGGCAGCATTTCATTGAAATGTAAACAATAAATCCAAACTATAACTGGTCGTATTTGGTTGTTCTGCAGAGAACATTTACAATTAGTGTACTAAAATGAACATCTCTGCAGAAGAAAGAGCTGCACTGGAATTTAAGCTGGTTCTAAAAGGCAAGTTTTGTTTGTTTGCACTGTTAACAGTCACATTCCTTACCATGGATGTCACTACCAGAGCAGGAGAAAATCCCATCGCTAAATAGAAAAAGAGTTCAACGATCTTATACCTAAAAAAGGAACGATTTGAGTCATTTAAGGAGGTGTACAAAAGGATGAACATTTCCTTCAATAGTAAAAAAGAATATTTTAAATTATGTGTTGGTATGAGGTCATTATTCAAAAAGCTTTTCATGCAGATAGATAACCAGTGTTTCATGACAAATTAAAACTAGTGTTTATCTCTGCATTGTAGAGTTGCAGGCAATATCTTCTCTAAATACTGCCTGCACTTGCAGTAAGTACCAGTGAAAATAAAACTCTGAGACAAATTTTCTTATTTGGTAAGAACCTTGGTAGCTCATCTCCAAAACAAAGAAAGTTTGATCTTGCTCCTTGAGGATAATTTTCAGTTTAAAGTGAAATGCAAAGAATAATTCTTACTTTTCATGGTAGAGAAATACATAAAGGGTTCCTCCAGCAGCCATCAGCCAGATAAACCATCGCATGTGAGATGCCAGAGGTCCCAGCTCACGGAGGTTTAACCTGGAGGCACAAAGATTCCAAGAGAGAAGTGATGAGTGAACACTGACACAAGAGCAGCAGGGACTGATAAAAACAAATCATTACTCAGAGGTTTAACTACAGAATGATGGGGGAACAAACACTGGGACATTCTATCCACAGAGAGGCAGAAGGTGTTTGCACTGATGGATGGAAAGCACGAACTGAGGTATGTGGAATATAAACAAACTGCTTTCTGATGTTTTCTAGCATCACTTTCTGTTCAGCAAGGCCCAGGAGATGACATTACAATGTCTGTCACAACACAGAATGTGGCCAATTGCATCCAAGAAGGCATCTACAGATTCTGGAAAACTGCAATGACAAACTATTTACTTTGGGAAAGCTTTGATTCTGCAGCTGTGCCTCCCATGTCTTACCATGGTGCGTAGGATGCTGCGATGAAGACATAGATCATCATTCTGTCACACATATGGAAGCAGTGCTCCATTGTCCTAGGGAGAGAGAGACACAACAGGTCACCATTACACATTTCAGAAAGATTTTTGCATCATCTCATTTTCCTGACATGCTTTGGAATTACTTTGTGGAAAATACCATCGGCTCCATCCCTCTTAAAACCATGTGGAAGAACTGAGACACAAAAGAGCTGAGCACTTCTCCAGTCCTCTCCCCTTCTCCACCCCACCTTGCATCCCTGTCACACCAACTCTGCCTAATCCAGACACTGTTACTGTTTAGTGACCACTGGCTAAACCCAATTTACGGCCCAGAATTATTCAGGGGTCATACATGTGACTAAAAAAATAAAAAATAAATCACATCAGTTTTGCTATTGCTGCCTTGCTCCCAGGGAGGTTTCCTGCTCGTTGGCTGGGCATTGTATTCTCTTGGCAAAAGCTGTGTTCCTCAAAACATTTGAGCATGCCATAGTCCCAGAGAGTGTCTTCATTTCTGCCATGGGCTGTTATCCATCAGCCACTTACATTATGTTTTTCCCATTCTGCTTCTGCATTAAGAGCCACTAGGGCCTACGAAAACACATTTTCTTTGTGGCAAGGCAGCAGAGATGCAAGTTCACTGGTACATGAGCTTGGGTCACTATCACTTCCGAAAAAATCAAGGGTGATTCAGTAGAAAGTACCACTCCAATCTCCTGTAAAATCGGTTTTGACTGAGAAACACAACGGGGAAACATCACAAGTGAAACATTTTCTCCTGCTACCTCAAGTGACTCTTTTTCCAGGAGACGATGTGGAACACGGTGGAGACGATGAAGAGGGCGCAGAGCCCCACCCCGTACATCCACGCTGTGATCTTCTCCCAGCGGTCGTCGGAGAGCCGGTGCAGCAGGGCACTGCCCACGATGGCAGGGACAATGAGGAACTGCGACAACAAAAGGCCATTGTCGGGTCTTTGCCGTGGTGCCACCCTCAGGGCAGCACCAGCAGGCAGAGAGAGCTCGGCCCCCGCCAGAGAAAGTTTTGTTCATTTAATTTTAAGTTGACACATCAGCACCAAGAATTCAACAATGTCTCAGGCATAGGTTAGATCTGGTTTTGCTAAACTTCTCCCCCCGGGGTACCAGGGAAGGTTACTGACTCCTCCAGTCATGACAGCAAATTCTTTTGTCCAATTTTGTAAGTATTAGCAATGGTTTTATTTTCACATTCTGCCTCGTGTTTTAAAACCATGTTGATCTTACTCTAGGCTTGGATTTAAGCCACCTCTTGTGCATAGACACAGAGCACAAGACAGACCAAAATAAACTTGAAGCCCAAATGAAAAAACAAAGCATTTAGCAAAGTGCTGTCGCAAGAATTAAGCAACAGTTTTGCAGAATTTGGGTTTAAGCTATCATAAATAAATTAGCCACCAACTTCTCTCACGAATAGATTTTTAATGCACAAAGATGTTCTTCTAAAGCAGCATATCCAACTCTGTTTTCCTTCCCCCCTCCCTCTCAAGTGTATTTAATTCACATCCTCCAAAACAGGCCCTCTTCAAACATCATGATGGAATCACCACGCTCGCATGAAGCATCCAAGAAGTGGCTGCAGGCTTCACATACATTTAAAACTACATTCCCTTCCAGAATAAAATACATGATGTGCCTCTATCTCCTTCAGGAAAGGCAAAAAGAAAATGGGGGAGAAGGAGAAAATAACCCAAAACCCCCTAAAAAACAGCCTATGTCCAGCAAGTATTTAAAGAAGAAAGCTCACCGACTCAGACATTTCCACCCATCTCCTCCCACCATCAAGGCCCATCTTTGTCAGCCTTCTAAGCTACAAACACTGCACAAATTCCCTTCCAGGCCCTACAGCATGCCTTAAGATGTTAATTTGTTCCCTTGAATTGCAAATAAGCTTCTTAGGTTAAATTCTTGGTAATTTAACCCAAGTCTCATATGTTAAACAATAAAGCCAGGAAGGAGCAATGTTTAAACAAATCTGGCCACTTTGCATTACAGGTTTGATTGCAAAGTTCTAGTCTAGCCTGACCTGTCTGTGCTTTATCTAATTACAGACCAGAGGAAATCAAGGTTCTGCTCAATGCACAGGATGCAAACTGAACGGATCTGAGAAGAAGCTGGTTGAGCCAGAGAATAACAACAAAAAACAAGTGGCTTTTCCTTCTGGCTTTGAAGTGCATCAGCTGGAGCTTCATTACTGTTAAATTCCCTAACGTTTTGCAAAATTCAGTATTTTTATTCCAAAGCTGCAGAGCTGTGGAAATGAAAAGCATGGCATTGACACATCCACAGCATTGGGACTAGAGGTGAAAACACTTCCTGAGCTTTGTAATGAAGCTATGGAAGTTGACATGGTGCACTTTAGGGCCAGAAATAGTCTGCCAGCCTGGCTTCTCATTTCCCACCGACCCCAAGTTTCCATGCACACATCCTGGACAGCCCCCAAATCCAGGGAAGGTTGAAATGTGTCACTCCTCAGGAGATCAGTCACTCCTGCTTTCCACACATGACACACGGTGTGAATGAAGTGTGGCTGAAGCCCCTGGGACAGCCAGGCACTGATGGGATGTGACAGCTGCTTTTGCAGGGGACAGGAGGATGCTCAGCTCCAGAAATGGTGCTGCAGCCATGGCTCTGAGCTGTGCAATCCCACTGGATCCACATTCCTCACTTCCCTTCCCCGTTTTTAGTGCAAATTTCAGTTTTGACTAAACTTGACAGAGAACTAAAAGGTTTCAGAGAGATTAAGTACCCATAAATACCAGGTAAAATATCAAATTCCTACTAATCCTCTACAACAGCCTAGGCATGAGCTGCTCTGGGATTCTGACAGAGACCAGTTTATAGGAAAGGAGCCCTCTTTGGAAACAAGATTTAGATATTACACAGAATAACCTGCCTTTCTTACACAGAGACCCCAGCTTTTTACTAATCTCCTCAAATAAATATTTCACAAGCTAAGCTGTGACATGGGATGCTCAAACAGAGCAACACAAAGTTCAGTGTCAACCACTTTTTCCAGTAATTCTTGTGTATAAAGTAACACGGTTAAAACAAAGATGCAATTCTCCTATCACCTCTCTCTTTGCACCTTCAGAATCAAGAGTGCAGCACATGAATGAAGACCTTAATCCCTTTTTTGCCTTGTCCTGGCTTTAAAGAACAATTCTACCTCTCACAGGGAACAGCACTGTATTCCATGAGAAAGACTGATTGTCTTTTCTAAGTGTTCTTTTTGGAAACACTTTCCCCTCTGTGCCTGACAGGCACCATGGGAACAGTCAGGTGAAACAAGAGATGTTTTATTACTCTTTTTTTTGGGCCAAAAATAGTTAGATTAAATACAAAATCCAGAAATTATACCCTGCTGTTCCAGCCAACTGGATAAAAGTTCTTTAGATGGCCATGCCATTACAGGTAACATATGGTACAATGGGCTCCACCCATCTTACAAAAGAAATACAAAACTTTAGTTCATAAAAAAAGGCAGATTTTCCCACATTCATTTGAAAAAATCACTTGCACGAGAATTGCATTTTAATCTCCAGTTTACAGAATGGAAAAGCCATCAATGAGCCCCTTAGAAGGAGGGGAATTTACCAAAAAAGCAGTCAGGGAATCAGAACTAAGAGAATGAGTGGGATTGTGCCGTGTCATTTCACAGCATGACAAAGCATTTCTTAGTAGCCAATATTCCTTGAAAAAAACTCCAGCTACAAGTCACAAAATCTTTGCTTATTTCATCACAAAGTGCAAGTCCTCCAAGTGAGTATCATCAAACCCAGTAACTTAATGTACTGTGAGCAAACCCAGAACTGTGGTGTGCCAATTTACTAATTTTAGCACCTTGATTAATCCTGGCTGCATCAGAAGTGGGGCTGGAAGAGAGATCTGCAGAACAAGAGAGAAGGCAACAGCTTCCTAAGCTTTCTAGAGAAATGCCAGAAGAAAATGAGAATGAAGTGAGAAGCTCTTTGCAATAAAGAGGAAGATAAAGGACTAAAATATGTTTATTTACAGCTATAGGTGGGGATCTTTCAGAACAGATTTCAGCACAACCCCTGTGTGATGTATTTTGGTAAACCAACTACCACAAACTCTGCTGTCACAACGAGCAAAAAGCCTCAAGGCACAAGGAAAGAGGCTGACACAATAAGCTGTGAGCCTGATCAGGGTCACTTCAGGGAAATTACACTCTGATTACCAACTTACAGCAAAATATCCAGCACCTTCCACCTGTCTGGGGCTGCTTAGGATACTGCTCCACTGGTCAGTATTTTACCTGCGTTCCTCCCATAACTCTCTAGAAAATCTCTGCCACAGAGAGCTTTAAAAATGTGTTGGAAGCTTTGCTTTTGTACATAACATTCATGGAAAATGAAGTTATTCTCCTTGCACATGATGCAGGCAGCACCAATGCCCTTTGATGCATGAGCCACTGCAGCAGAGCGTGGTGCTCCTGCTGCAGCCTCCCGAGCCTCTCCCTGGGAGGGAAACACCAAGGGCACGAAGATGCTCCATGCCCTTCCTTTTTGGAAGCACCCTTCTTGCTTTTTCAGCTCTGTTCCTTCAGAAAGAAACAGAAAGTTAAACTTAGTTTTCCTGAGACTTCAGTTTCTTCTTCTTCTCTTCTGGACTCGTTCAGGACAGCAGAACCTCACCAGGAGACCGTACCCCAGTCCAGAGGGGGGCCCCCATGCCAACCCAACTCCAAAGACAAGAAGAAAGGACCCACAGAAGGACTCTAAAATCTTCCAGGTTTTCTCTCCACAACGAGAGATTTTAGTATTTAACGTTATTATTCTTTTCCGTGTGTTTGTTAAATAAATAGGTTTTTTTTCTCTTTCACTTTCCTCCTAAAAAAACTTTTTTCTTTCCTGAACCTGGTGGGGGAGGGGTGGCTGTAACTTGCCTTATATTAGAAAATATTTTCCTCCAAATTGAGCCCCAAACCGCCACAGGAAGGCAGCAGAAAGATCAATGAAGCTGCCAAACACCCCCCCAGCCCCCGAAAATGTGAGACTGAGAGGGAACCACGAAGGGCTGTGCCCATCTCCAGCTGCCTGCTCCAGGAGTGCACTCCTGTTACCATCTTCCCCTACTTTTCAATTTTCCCCTCATTTTAGGAGACCAGTAACATGGAGTGGGAGGCCCACAAGCAACGTGGGCTGTGCAGCACACAGAGGGCAGAGAAACTGCTCGTACCAGTCAGTGGGAACAGGGACATTTTCATCAGGAGAGCCCTTCTGAAATTTTGATGACCCCTTCTTCCACGCTCAAATGGCCTTCTAAATGCTCCAAGTCTCATTTTTAAAATATTTATACTACTTCTGTTTTTCCACGCACTTCATAAACCCAGCCTGGAATACAGACTATAATTCATTTTAAGAATAGTTACTCCTTTTAAGGCAGTTGGAAGAAACGTTTAGAGCAGTATAAAGCAAGCCATGGCTAAACCCTGAGGTTTTAACACAGCAGGGTCTATCTTTTGTCTGATAAACCTCACATACACCAGAAAGCTTCATGATAAAAGAGCCATCTCTCCCCTCCAATTCTCACAACCCCTGTGTTTCTCATGCACTGTTTCCTTCCTGTTCCTCTGAACACAGAGAACAGTTTTTTCTGTCTGTTTTCAACTACTTTGCTGCCATTCCTCTCTCCCGGTGTCTGAAGG